>CM021107.1:323443105-323582084 GCA_007115665.2 Sequoiadendron giganteum | reverse complement strand
CCCAAACCAATCACCAAGGAAACCCAAGTGCATACAAAATAGATATACAACCACTCCAACTCTAGGAGGAAACATAAAATGAAGCTCACTCCAAACACTGGAGGCAACACATCACATAACAAAGCCACTCCTTCAAGGAGGCACAAAACCCATAATCCACTCCTTCCACAGGAGGCACAAAACATCCCCGTTCATGGAAACTGGGCAATAACATTGACATAACCTCATGCACTACCCAAGGGAATTAACAAACGGTTGACCTCACAAAACGACAATCCCCAACCTCTAGGGTCCTCTGGAAGACTTACATATTAAAGACACTTAACCCATTTCCCCAATCATGAACACAAAGGAAATAATCACGAAAGCAATTGCGAGGAAATAACTAATTTTGGATATATTAAATGAATTTCCCTTAATAAAATTCAGTAATTTATTGCCTCAATAAAACTTAATTAATAATGTCTCTTTCAGACACAGGTTGAGATTTAAACCAAATATTTAATCCTTAATTGCTTGCAAATAAAATAAAATAAACATTTACTTCTTCGTTTCAAACATACTACTTTCACAACATCTAAAACATGATTAATCAACTCAACATTTTAATATATATATATAAAATATATATATATATATATATATATTAAAAGTTATAATCTCAACTATAGCATAATACTTTAAAATCTTCCCAATTACATTTAAATCATGCTATTATTTTACTCATCCATTTTAATATATATTAAAATTATATTCACAACTATATATATATAAATTAATATTCTAATATTATATACATATAATATAAAATATAAAATATATATACTAATGAATTATATATATAAATAATAATATTTTAATATTATATATAAATAAAATTAAATATTAAAAAAAAGATTTTTTATTTTTTTATTAAAAAAAATTGATTGCAAGCCAAGGGCACGGGCTTTTTGAACCGCGTGTCGAACATGAGAGAGGGCGGTTGTTTCGGGTTGCGCGCCACCCACATGGGTCGGCCGGCTGTGTTTACACACAACTGACCCCCATTAATGGGGGCGACTGCGTGTAAACACAGTCAACACCTCCAAAGGGGGGTGGCGACTGTGTTTTTACACAGATGTCCCCAGGCGGGGCTGCGACGGCGGGGTGTGGGGGTCACGCTAGGCGCGGCTCCCCCACAACGCCTCCCATGGGGGAAGTGCTGGGGTGAGCCCCCAATGACTCCCCCAAAACCCTCCACCATATACTTTTTTTTATTCAAAAAAAAAATAATTATTAATAGAACCCTGTGGATTTAAAAAATAAATCCGAAAATCTTTCTTTTAAAATAGGGGTTTCTTTTTTTCTAAATTTTAATCTTTAACAGCATAAGCCCCGTATAAAACATAAATTATATATATATATATATATATATCCCACAAGAAACTTACAAAACTAATTGAGCAATTAAAAATTAAAATGGTCATTTACAGTCAATAAAACAATTCTTTTTTTTGAGAAATTTCATTTCCAAATACAAGTTTCAAATTTTGAAAATAAGATTTGAGATGGGTTTTCTTTACAAACAAATAGAGTTTTGAATATTTTCAAACAACATACTATAATTTTGTGAACCTTTCAAAATGCAAACTAATTTAATAGAAAGAACTCGATTCCAAAAGCTTCCGAGGTTGATAAATTGGTGCAAAGCCTTCTCCTTAGATGCAAGCTCCTACCCAACAAACCAACTGAGCTTTTCCAAGAACCAAATCCAAACCCACAAAACAACAATTCTTTTCTTCCTTCCCTTTCTTATTTTCCAATTTTCATTCTCTCCCAAAAATTTATGAAAATTCCAAATAATAGCCACAAAAGGAAAAATATCTATTCAACCACCATAATCAATTTTCAGAAAAAAACAGAAAATATCCCAATTTTCAATTTGCATTTTTCTAATTTTCAAGAAAATGAAATTTAAAATCTTTTTCCAAAATATCCCATTTAACCTTTTTCAATTTCCACTTTCACACAAAATATCTATAAATTCCAAAATGCATAACTTAATTTTATTCAACATAATTAATTAAATTAATCAATAAAATAACTCTAATCCAAGATTAAATCATTTTATTAATTAAATTAAATTAATTAATAAATTAAACAACATTTCTAATGTTATAACCAGATTAATTTAATCAACAACTTAAATACATAAGCCATTTATTTACCTTTTTCTAACTTGCAATTTAAATGAAATCAAGGAAAATAGCACAATATTAACGCAACTAAACCAGACTAAAACCTGACGACACACTATGACTAGGGTGATGACTTGGCACGAAAAACCTAGCTACTATCTCCCAATCAAATGCCTTTGGGCAATGGACACGCTCAAACCTGTGAAACCAGGTGGAGTCGATGTCCTGTACCTGTCAACCTGTGAACAAAGAGTATATCCACATGCATATATATATATATGTCATAATTAAAACACACCGTGAAGAGGAAGTCGTGGAATCGTAGGGCGCTCGCAAGCGAGTGGTGCAATCCTGTCCCCTTCACCAATACAGTGTTACAAACTGACGAATCTAACATCAATAATTTAATCAAAGCATAAAGCATCATTAATTCAAATATCCACTATGCTAATCTAAAGCATGCCATAATGATAACATCAGAATAAAATACCATTAGATCAAACTATCACATTCGCATCGCTTTATGAATAGCGATCAAATAGTAATCGAGTACCATAGTCAAGGTACTAACAGAAAATAAGGCATAACCAACCAGAACACTGTTCGATCCAAAGAGCAAACGAAGGGTTATTACACCTTGGGGTAGTGGTAGTGGAAAATCGACTGTCCGACTCCCTTGGAGCTGTGGCGGTGGAAATTCCACCCGCTTCCCATAAAACAATCAAAACTTAAATTTTTATTTAAAAAGAAACCTGCAGATTTTATCCATTGTATGACTTTTTTTATCAGGGTTTCTCAAATAGAAAAGTTACAAAGACCTCTTAATCATATCAACATATATATATATATATATATATATATATATATATATATAACAATACATCAAATCAATTGTTCCAGAAGGGTAGTATATTTTCACAATTTTCTTCTACAAGAAGATGCACAAATTATACAGAGGAGTACAAATTCATCCAGTGGTTTATATTTCTCTTCGAGAGATTTCCAATATTTACCAGTTAACAAAACAATTAGGAAGTAGAGCAATAAATATCTACAGACAACATTTACAAAAAGATTTCCCGACAAATTTTTCTACAAAATTCTATAGAGGATTTAATTCTTTTCCAATAAAGATTTTTCTAGATCCCTAATGTTTTCTTTTGGATTCTTGATTGTTTAACAACGATCCCGAATTAAAACTTACAATAATTTCAGAAGATTTTATTTCTACAGAATATTTCACGGACACTTTCATACACACCAATTTTTTAATTTAAACAAAAATTCAAAAGCTTCTTTGTTTGCACATGCAACCTTTTTCCAGACATCAATTAATCTATTAACTTTTCCCAAAATGAATTAAATAAAACAACAAAGGAACCTGAATCCCAATGCTTGAGAGGATGTGAATTGACGTAGAGCCTCTTCCACAGAACCAAGCTTTTTCTAGATCAACTAGAGCTTCCTCCAGAAACAAACAAAATTCTAGAACATAAAGAACTTTCTCGAGACTGTATTTTCCCTAAAATTTCAACAACCGAATACAATAACCAAAACTTCATTTTTAAACAACCTTTCCCCACAAAATATCCTCTCCCTTCTTCCGTGAAGAAGCTTCTCACCTCTTATGGTTGTAGCCATTAATCTCTCCATGAAAATATTTTTCTCAACAACCATCATTAATATTTCCAAACACATGTTGAAAACAAAATATCTTTCAAAAACAATTTGCACCAATTCCTCAAGATATTTCTAAAAATTAAAACATTTAATAATTTCAAAAATACATAGTACTTCTAATTTAAACTTAATTCAATTAATTTAATTAATTAATAAAATAAATTTAATCCTAAGATTAAATTATTTTACCAATTAGATTAAATTAATTAATTAATTAAATTACAATCTTCTAACATAATAAACAAGATTAATTAAATAATCAACTAAAATATTTAAATCATTTATTTACCTTAAACACACATTGCAACATAAATAATATCAAGGCAAAAATGAACAACGTTATAAAAAAACATAACCAACAGAACCAATGACACACTATGACTAGGGTGGTGGCTTGACACGGGAAACCTAGCTACTATCTCCTAATCAACAATACCGTTGGGCAATGGACACACTCAAACCTATGAAACTAGGTGGAGTCGATGTCCTATATCTGCAAACATGCAAATAAAGCATATATCGAACATGCATATATATCATAATAAACAACACTGTGAAGAGAGAATCACGGAATCGCAGGGTGCTCGCAAGCAAGTGGTGCAATTTCATCTCCTTCACCAATACAATGTCACAAAAATGATGAATCTAACATCAATAATCTACTCAAGAGCATATAACAATATTAATTCAAATAACCACTATGCTAATCCAAAGAATGTCATAATAATAACATCAGAATAAAGTACCATCACATCATAATATAAAATCCACATCTCTCTAAAGTTAGCGATAAAATAATAGCAAAGTATCATAGCCTATCAAAGTCAAGGTACTAACATAACACATAAGCATAATGAAGAATCACACTGTTTGAACATAAGAGAAAAACAGAGGGGTGTTACATTTAGCCTGTGTCTAGAGGTAGTTGGTCTTGTATAGAAATCCTTGTTACTATCTCCTAGCATGGGGGTGGGCCTTCAGGTACCACTTCGTTGGGTGGAAAATGCACAGTACTCTGTTGGGTTCCCTTCATGTGATCGTGATGGTGAGGTCTTCCAGTTGGGGAGCTCGAGTGTATCAATTGATATGTTCCATTCATTTGAGTTGTTGTATCAGTTAACACTTTGTATTTATATTACTCCTCAATTGTATTCAAGGAGGACTCTTGTAAATTGTAACACTTTGTATGTTCTTCCTCATTCTGGGAATGAGTATTGTAAACACTATTGATATTAATGTAACCTATGGAACTTTATGTACTTATATCTTATGTGATGTTTATTGCTTTGAATGTATGTTTTTTAAATTCAAGAGTAATAATTTATATGCTATGAATGGGTTAATGTTTATGTTATGGGATTCAATTGTAACCTTAGTCGCGTGCCTTAGAATGTTTGCGATAGTATAGTGCACCTTTCATGTTATTATTGCACTTTAAAAGAACAAAAAAATTGTACACTTTTGTAGTTATAACATCTTCCTCTAGGATTACATGGTGGGGCATTACACATGGTATCAGAGCCCTAGGTTCATACACTAGGTACTCTGGGTACATATGAGCCCATTATGTTGTCCTTGTGAATTTTTTAGTGGATTTGTTAAGTGATCATGGTGTTCATGGCTTTGACATTTAGTATGATGTACTCTGTGGAAAAGAGTAGAGTGATAGAAATCTGATAAAAGGTTATGGATGAAAAGTGGTGATATGTATCACATGGGTTATGTAAGTGGATGTTCTTATGGAATTATGTATGTAATTGTACCCCCTGTAAATGTGAGGAACCAATAACTGTGCATTGGATCAGTGTTGTGAATACCACGTACTTGATTTGTGTGTCCATGGGATGGTGATACTAGGTACCCATCCATGGGGAAAAAGTTTTATTTTGGTGTGGGATTACCATACCATTATGTGTGTTTGCATGTTTGTTACCTGATTGAGGGCCAACCCACGTGTGGTTGAAACCTATATATATATAAGAGTAACCAAAATTTAGTTTCATAATTTCTTTTCTTTTGGTTCTCTAACCCCTCAATCCGTGAAGGGATAGTAGCAGCCACAAAGTTCCTTGGGTGGAGTGTGCAATGTACACATATTGCGGTGCAGAGCGTCTCAGCTCAATCAATCCCGAGGAAATATATCCACTACTTTCCCTTATGATGGATCAAGATACTTGATCCACATGTGTTAGCCCAAGCCCCACAACTTTGAGTACAATAGTATTGGTTTGTTAGTTTATGCTTGGTCATCCATAGAGACGTTGATCTGACATTATTGAGTAAACCTCGTTCGTATGAGAGGTGAAGCTCGGGTAGACCCATATTGATATTATCATTTTTTCATTATATATATACTGTATTTGCACATGTTCCAACATGATGCAAAAGATACGATGCCACACCTCACTGATGTTTTGACATAGTGCTGGTGATGATGCTGTGATATACTATATCTGCACTTGTTCCAACATGATGCAATAGATACAATTCCACACCCCACTAATGTTTCGACATAGTGTTGGTGATGATGCCATGCCACATGCATAGACATGTGAAGGCACATTATGAGATTGTGTTATGATAGCCTACTTGTGTGATGAGCATTATGGGGCCTCACACACTTGTAGAGAGATACTCATGGTTGCTTTGACAATGTTTGGTCAGATAGCATATGAGTAGGTTCTATCCATGTATACCTTTGGCTACGATGAGTACCTATGTGTGCCTTCTCCATGAGGTAGCGCTTGTGGGTGTGTTTTGTGTGTTCCTAATTCTACGGAGCCACAAACACACTACCATGTGGCATACGACTAGTGTGTTCCTTCTTCAGCTAGCGTATGACCATGTCGAGTGATGACATGATAGTTGTGGAGTACACTTTGGGTTATGTGGATGGCATGCTCACTCTGCACCACATGAAGGCTATTATTATAGTTGGACATTGTTTCCTCCTTCCTCGTTTGGTGGTTAGTATCTAGTCACACAGTGTTGTACAGTGCAATTTTAAAGATTGTGGACTTTCTTTATGGTTATTGATGATTTTATGTTGATTGTGAAGGCCGACACCTTGTTATATTTGTTGTGATGGTATAGCCACACCTTGTAATCTTATTTGCTAATAACCCACGTGGCTATATTTGATTTAGTGTTGAAATTACGCGTATTTACTACCTTATTGTTGAAATTGAATTTTTATTTTCTCTTCTTTATGACTTTGGTGGCTAAACTAGTTATCTTAATTGTTTTCAATGTCAGCATTGTGTCGTATTGTGAATCCTCTCCAAGGACGTATGAGGTGGACTTGGTGAGTGTATACGAGGAAGTAGACGCAAGGAACATTGAGGATGGGGGTATGTGAGGCTGTTATATAGCTAGGACCCACTACCCACCCATATGTGATGACTATCTCTTGGAGGTTAATCACCTTATACAACAAGAGATAGGTACTGGTGGTCTTGATTGGATGGTCTCACCATGTGTGTGGCCTAACACCATCAAGCCACTATTGTGATGTATGGATTATGTGAGATGGATATTGGCTCTTGGTTCATGGATTTTATATCATGGATTAGTATGTTGCTTTCTGGTGTCCAGATGGACCCATGTGTGGCCTTGTGATGTGATTTATGGTGATGTGCATTGGTGTGTATGTGTAGAATATATGTTAAATCATGAGTATGGTGCTTGACTTATGAGTTTCTATATTTTAATTTTTCCTTTTGGGTTGTGACTTCTTTCTTGGGTGGTGTGTATAGGATGCCTAGGAGAGGTGGTCATGGAGTTGATCATCTGAACACTTCCTTTCTGATTCCCCACGAGAATGATCATGAGGAGCACTTGATTCCTCAATTATGTTCTTTTCTTGAGGAGTTTCTTACCCAACTAAGACAGGAGAGTGGTTAGAAGCAACAACACTCTGGGTCTAAACGTAAGGATTCTCAATCTCATCATGTTGGTGATGGTTCTCAATCTAGAAAGAACCAAAACTGGTGGCATAATAAGCGCAAATGTCAAGAGCGGTCAAAACATAGTGCATAGTCTATGACTAACTAGGGTAGTGTTCGACAGTCTAGTGCACCTCTAGGTGATAGGAGTTTCAGATGTAACATAGGTTGTTTCTCTTGCAGTCAACGGGGCCACATAGCTAGGAAATATCCTCAGAGGAATACACCTGAATTCAGTCAGAGGTTGGCAGCTACAGAGCCAGCAAGGAATGACGTAGGAAGGACCCATGGGATGAGTGCAATAGTTGATCATTGTTGGGCATATCATCAAGGCATAGATGTGTAGATTACTGGTAGTGGGCAGGCAGTTGATTCGGGAGCTCACGGAAATCCTACGGTACAGGAGGCTGAGGAAGTGCCTTTAGTGTTGTTTTCTTTGCATTGACACTTGTTATGTTAGGTTATGTGTTTTTGAGACTTTGTTGGTGGTTGTTTCACCATGTTGGTTGTTTGGATTGGCAGTTTATTTGGCTTGGAGGATTATGAATCTGGTTATTGTTGTTCTTATGTTGGTGTATGGAGTTATTTAGGTTTGGAACAATTTGATTATGTGTTATTATATGGATTTGTATTATGCATGTTTGTAGGCTTCCAGGAGTAAGCCTGACCCTAGGGGAGAGAATGTAACACCCCTCTATTTTGCTCCTATGTTCAGACATTGTGATTCTTTGTTATGCTTATATGTTCTGTTAGTACCTTGACTTTGATAGGCTATGATACTTTGTTATTATTTGATCACTAAATTTAGAGCGATGTGGATTTTATATTATGATGTGATGGTACTTTATTCTGATATTATTATGACATGCTTTGGATTACCATAGTGGTTATTTAAATTAATATTGTTATATGCTCTTGAGTAGATTATTAATGTTAGATTCATCAGTTTTGTGACATTGTATTGGTGAAGGGGACGGAATTGCACCACTCGCTTGCGAGCGCCCTACGATTCCATGATTCTCTCTTCACTGTGTGTTTTATTATGATATATATGCATGCAAGTACAAGACATCAACTCCACCTGGTTTCACAGGTTTGAGCGTGTCCATTGCCCAACAATATTGTTGATTGAGAGATAGTAACTAGGTTTCCCATGTCAAGCCACCACCCTAGTCATAGTGTCTCATTGGTTTTGTTGGTTATGTTTTGTTATAACGTTGTTCATTTTTGCCTTGATATTATTTATGTTGTAAAGTGTGTTCAAGGTAAATAAATGATTTAAATATTTTAGTTGATTATTTAATTAATCTCGTTTATTATGTTTGAAGATTGTAATTTAATTAATTAATTAATTTAATCTAATTGGTAGAATAATTTAATCTTAGGATTAAATTTATTTTATTAATTAATTAAATTAATTGAATTAAGTTTAAATTAGAAGTACTATGTATTTTTGAAATTATTAAATGTTTTAATTTTTAGAAATATCTTGAAGAATTGGTGCAAATTGTTTTTGAAAGATATTTTGTTTTCAACATGTGTTTGGAAATATTAATGATGGTTGCTGGGAAAATATTTTCACGAAGAGATTAATGGTTGTAACCATAAGAGGTGAGAAACTTCTTCACGGAAGAAGGGAGAGGATATTTTCTGGGGAAAGGTTGTTTAAAAATGATTTTTTGGTTATTGTATTCGGTTGTTGAAATTTTGGGGAAAATACAGTCTTGGGAAAGTTCTTTGTGTTCTGGAATTTTATTTGTTTCTAGAGGAAGCTCTGGTTGATTTGGAAAAATCTTGGTTAAGTGGACGAGGCTCTACATCAATTCACATCCTCTCAAGCATTGGGATTCAGGTTCCTCTGTTGTTTTTGTATACACCTAAAAATGGTTTGGAGAATTCCAATTAATTAAATACAAATTATTTGATTAATTATCCTAATTTCCTCTACTATTTGAATAAATAGAATTATTTATTTATATAGTTCATGTTCACGTCACATTTAAATCCTTCTAATATCTTATCTTTATTAAATAAACAAAATTAAATACTTTGTTTGATTTAATTATCATTTTCCTATTTTATTCTATCACATCAATCTTAAATTAATTAAATGAAGATTAAAACACTTTATTTATTAATTTCCATATTCTTCTATTTTATTTAATAAACAACTTCTATAGTTCGTTTTATTAAATTATTTATCCCTCTTTTGCTAATTTAAATAAATCATAATATTTGAAAAAAGGCATAAAGAATATTCCATCTATATTTCCTCAAAATTGAATTAGATATCCTATGTCTAATTTATGTCTAAATTATGTCGAAATTAATGCTTTGAAACTTCACGGGAAGTTTTGGAGACAAATTGGAGACAAATTCCAAATTCTTCTCTCAATCCTCCTCCATCAATCTTTCCTCTTCTCTTGCTTGGTGTTTTCATGGGTAGAGACAATCACCAAAATTCTTTCAATCTCCTCCATCTTTCACCATTCAATCCTCCAGATTGAATCCAAGCCTCTCAATGCCATCCTTGTGCATTTCTACAACCAAGAAATCTATAAATAAAGCCTCGTTGAACCAAGAAAATGATCCTAGGTTATCAAGTTTACTCTGCAGAATTTCATCCAGCATCCAAGCATCCAAGCATCCAGCATTCAAGCATCAAGCATCAAGTTTTCATATCATGGCTGCCTCTTGTAGCTGCATTTATCAATTTTCATGTCAATTCATATTGTAGTAGTTTCTTTTATTCATATACATATTATCAGAATCCTTCTCGTTCTCTGAATTGTCATTTTAACAATCATAGTGCTCACACGATCTGAGAGCCACAGTGATTTAATAAATCTTTGGAGATAGAGAGCAATATGACGCTTTCAGTAGATTATTGTTTTGAATTGGTTCAATTAACTTTGTCTTTGATATAATGTTGTATTAAGAAGTGTTTTGTGCTTTACACCTTATTCACACTTGCAATTTGGTGCCCACCATGGGGCATTAACCCCAATTTTATCAAATTTTCTGAAAAGTGTTGCGCAGGTTTCTGGCGTGTTTTGTTTAAGTGCTTTCGTCAAAAACTATAGCGCATCCGTGGCAAACTACAACACTCCTGTGCTCTGTTTTGGCGCTTCTGTGATACTACATCGCATCCGTAAAAAATTCCAGCGCTTTCAACTCTAGCGCTTCCATGACTTGTTTCGACACTTCGGTGACTCATTTCCAGAAAATATGATTTAGCGCATTTGTGGAAAATTTCGACGGTCCGATCTTCTATTTCAGCGCTTTCGAGTTCAGCACATTAGATAAAAGTTATAGCGCTTCGGTGGACTATTCCAACGCTTTTGTAAATTCAGTCTGGATTCGACGCGACTGTGGCCAGATTTTTTTTATTTTTATTTTTTTCATAGTTAGACTAAAATTTATCAATCCTAGGATAGTCACTTCTGGTTTCTAAAATGTATCAATCCTAAGGTAGCTACTTTTGTTTTCTTAAAAGCAAATTTATCAATCCTAGGGTAGTCATCATATTTTTGCAGTATAAGTTAAAAAGAACAACTTATATGTTGTGCTTGTGGTGATTAGGCTTATGGTCTCCCCTTAACTGGGTGATCAAAATGCCAGATTCACTTTTACTTCATGCTATTTATGCTTTATTAAATCCTTTAGAAGGCCTACCGTAGTGGGAAAAAGTACTCACCCTACGGGAACGCCTTAAGCCAAGGATTCCAACCCACTATAATAAAAATGCAAGTTGTTGATGAAAGTCCAACTTGATGATAGTGAGAAATATAACCATCCCCAAAATATTTGTTCTAAAGATTGGGAGGTCTCCTGAGGGAGTTTATCAATTTCCGCACCACACAGAATCCCTATCTACGAACCATAGAGTAGTATCTCGCTGAGTCAGTATCCATACATTGTCATACTCACGGTGCAAGGGAAGGGAAGAATCTGCCCCCAAGACACTCACCATATAATTTCCAAGGACCGTTTTCTCAGAGGACGAGAAATCCAACTCTGAGTACGTGCCTAGAAATGACAAAAAAAGGGGTGCCCTCTAGGGGGTGACACGGTTGTGTGCGTCAACGCAATTCAAGATGTGGGCTATGAGTATAACGATGACCTGTTTGTCCTTAAGTATGAGTCTATCTAATTTGTATACTTTTGTCAAAGCAACCCGTGAAAATCAATAAGGACCATTTGTGGTTCTTGAACATACACGATCTATTCAAATTAAAACAATTATCTCACAATTGCTTGTTATGTTTTCACAAAAATCACTAAAATCAGATTAAAGATCATCCTGAAAACAACCAGTCAAGTTAGGTCAAGAAGTTCATAATTCAAAAGTGGAAGTCCACCACATTTGTCAAGAGAGAAATCAAAATCACCAAACCCAAGAAACCTTTCGGTTATCAAGATAAATTCAGAAGAGGGCATTTTCTACATCAGAATCAAAAAATCTTTGTACAACATAGAACATTCATCCACATATATCACGATTTTGCTAGGGGTCACACTTTAGATTACGTAGTAGAACCACTCTATTCATGAGCCTTCTTCCAAAGGAGAGCTCTCACACAGTATCACAACCGTAGTCAACGCATACGTCATTCTTATTTTCCGCAACCCATGATACAATATGCCACAAGGCCCGATCAAATTTTACAATAGAGAGTCTTAAAAGTCCTATTTTTAGCGCTCTAGAAAACCTGTTTTAGCGCTTCGGGTCACTATTTTAACGCTGCTGTGAAACAACGCTTTTGGGCACTGTTTTAGCGCTTATAGTCTTTATTTTAGCACTTTCATCAACCGACGCTTTCATCATCTTTTTCAGTGCTTTCAGACACTGTTTCAGCGCTTCTATCAAGATAGCACTTTCATCACTTTTTCTAGCACCTTCGGGTATTGTTTTAGCGCTTTTGTCACTTGTTTTAGTGCTTCAAAAATCTGTTCTAGCACTTCTGTGAAATAGCGCCTCTGTACTCTGTTTTAGCGCTTTCAAAATAGAGAGTTCAAAAATCTTATTAGTCAGTCTGTCTGTCATTTGTCCATAGATTTTACTAGACCATAAGTTTCTTTTTATCAGAATCACTGTCTAGAGACCGAAAACAGATAGGTTTATACAAATTTCCAATCTTATCAACTGAAACAAGATCTTGCAAATCAAAAGTTTCAAATAAAAATACACAATCGATTACTACACTGAAGTTTCATCATCAGGATACTATCATCCTTTATCACGAGACCAAGTATAGTAATCAAATTTTTAACATAGTCTCATCAATAAGATCAGTCATCTTATTCGACTTTGGTAAAAGTTCAATTGACATTTTTTCAGAATAGAAGATCAACATTTTGGAAGAAAGGGTAAAAATTTGTATGCCAATCTTCACTAGATCCCAAAAATAAGAATCTTAGAACAAGAACTTAAAACATCACAAGCAATGGCAGAAGAAAATCCTTGGAACAAACTAAACCAAAATGATAAGAACGAAATAACTCTAGAGGATATTCAAACAATTCAACAAGATCCCAAGTTCCATAAATTTATGGAAAAGATCTTAGAACAAGATATGGAGAAATATCTCTTGATGTTGGTTGAATCGGGTGCTAAACTTCCTAAGGACTTTGATGTGAATCATCTGAAGGAAGCACCTGGAACAAGTGAGACTAAAATACCGCAACCCACACAAACAATAGATCTAGTTGCTGCTTTGACATCCCAAATGCAAGTGTTACAACAAGAGGTACAGGATATGACGAAAGGGAGTACCAAAAGATATGCGATATAGGAGATTTGTCCTTATCCTTTCGATGCAACAGTCTGCCTGATACCTTTTCCAAGACACTGTGAATTTCCAAAGTACGACAAGTACAATGGAAGAACACATTCGATAGATCATATCCGGGAATTCAAAACAATGAGCCTTGAGTTTGCCCAAGAGGAAACCTACTTAATGAGATTATTCCCAAGGAGCTTGGGAGGAGCATGTATGGAATGGTTCTCAAAATTACAACTAGGTATCAGGACTTTTGAGGAACTTGTCAACAAGTTCATCTCCTAGTATTCATTTAACATCCAACATGATGTTACAATAAAGGATCTTTATAACCTAAAACAAAACAAAGGGGAGATGTTCTTGTCTTTTCTACAAAGATGGCGATGACTGTTCACCAGATATCCTCGATCCATTCTTGAGGAAGAAAAGATGGAGTTATTCATTGACAACTTGATGGAGGAAATGAGTTATAGACTTGAATTGCAATGTCCTCCCATATTCAAAAAATTAATAGAAAACGGTCTTAAAATTGAGGAAGCACTAGTCAAAAGAGGAGTTATCAAACATTTCAATGATAAAATGAATAACACAAATAACTCCTCCAATCAATACTCAAGCAATGATAAGCCAAAATTCTGGCAAAAGAATCGAAACGCGACTACCAATGAAACAACAAATGATTCCCAAAATGTCAAAACGATTTTTAACTTGACAACATATACATCAAAGAATCAAAACAATGATCAAATTGTCAAGTCAAATATCATACAAAGCAATGAGATCGTAAAAACACAGTCATATCAGAAACCATCAAATCGGCGTAGGTTCACACCTTTAGGCCAAACAATAGAATCAATAATGAAAGAATTAGTCACCAGTGGCCTTATCACTGCATGGGAAGCCTGATTTTGGGATCCGAAGGTCAAACCACCATGGTGGAATGACGCAGATTACTACAACTTCCATAATAACAAAGGCCACAAAACCAACGATTGTATGGATTTGAAACACACAGTACAAGATTTGATCAACAACAACAAAATATATGTGGAGGGACCTCAAAACAATAACGATCATTCAGCCTTCAAAGACCCTTTGCCAAACTATGACAAAGGAGCATCATCATCTTCAAACAACAAAGGTAAGAACATCAATCATGTCTATGAAAAAACAATCCTTTGTTTATCTGAAGTAGAGAGTGATCATACAGTTGGTCACAACATTGGCAAACCCAAAACCAACAACACTACCCCTTTGGATTTGCTCCCAAGCATACAAAACTCTGAAAATCAAATCAATGTCTTAAAAATCAGAGACCGTCAGGAACATCAACTAGAAAATGTAATGACTAGGGGGAAATCCAAGGTAGTGTTAAAGGGAGTTGGGTCTATACATGTGGTTCCACCTCCATCTCATTATAACATTGTCAATCAACTACAAAACATTCCTGCACATATATCGATACTAGAACTCCTTAAATTATCACCATTGCATAAGGAGGTTCTAGAACAAGCACTAGTTGCCACTACAGTACCAAAGAATCTAGATGTTTGTCAGTTCCAAGCTATGGTGGGGCATTTGACTACCTCACATTGTTTATCATTCTCTGAACAGGATGATGTCTCACTAAACCATCCCCATAATACCGCACTCCATATCAAAGTATTAATCCACAACCATCACGTCAAGAGAGTCTTAATAGATGGGGGAGCTGGTCTGAACATTTGCACTCTCAAGTTAATCTGTGCACTAGGGTATTTAGATGATGCTATTGATGTTTGAAGAAAAATGACTATAAAAGCATATGATGAGGAAGAAATATCGTCTAAGGGAATAATTGTGTTACCCATTCAAGTGGGGCCAATGATGAAACACATAGCATGTCAAGTGTTGGAAAAAGAGTTAACATACAACATACTCTTAGGACGACCATGGATCCATGAAATGCAGGTTGTACCTTCAACATATCATCAATGTTTGAAGTTTCTAATAAATGGACAGGAGGTGACTATATCTACTGATTATAATCATCCTCAACATTGTGAAACAATTAGAATCTCCCAAGATACCTTGGTGCCTCACAACAGGGAAGCATCCAGTTCAAGATCATCCAACGAAGAACAACGTCCAAGTATCACCACCAAGTGGGTAGAGAAGAAGGGTAAATAAAAAGAAACAAGTCCTGTTGAAACTCAATCAACAAATAATCCGGATCAACAAAATTCTTTATCACAAAAATTTCAAGAGCAAGTCCAACTGACAGGCAAGGGAATGGGGCAATATTCTATGGAGCAATCACTTAACCTTTCATAGTTAACGCCATCTCCTAATACATATGGTCAACCATCTATGATCAAATCTCAAACATCATTACTAGTCACAGTTCTTGAAGAAAGGTTTGTCAAAACAGGTACCATAGAGGATGAGTTAGACAACAAAGCAATCTTGGATTGGCTATACAAAGATGAGGAACCCTCTACATCAAATACTAGTATCAAAAACATCAATATCAACACCAACAAATATGGCAAAGGGAAAGCGATCCTAGAAAAAATGGGATATGAGAGACAAGGACCCATTGGATTAAGAAAGGATGGAATCATAGAGCCTATTCAACCCCTCACTCTCCACTCAAAAGAGAAACCAGGACTGGGATACTTTGAAGAAGAAAAACAAGAGATGACAAAGAAGGCTGTAGAAAGAATCCTTCAACTTAGAAATAGCTCTGAGACAGATTCAAATGAATATGATTGGGATTCATGTTCCGATGTATCTTTCACTGATATTCATATTGATGTCATCCAACAATATACACCTATGCATGAGGAGGTCCAAGGCTCTGGGTCTAGACCATTTGTGGTAGGGTCACTAAATATCGATGATTCAAGTGGGGACGAATAGACCTCGAGTGAGCTAGACGATCTTGAAGAGGGTACCATCATTGACCTTGATATTCCAATAAACAACTATGACAAAATGGCTATCCAAACCCTTACATCCATCAACCCAAATGAATTTGATGACCTCATGCCATTAATCCATTCAGAACTCATTGACTGGGAACCTATCGAACCTTTGACTATACCAATATTTACAGACGATGATGCCGTCGTAAATTTCCTATGTCATAGCGAACCTGGTACAAGTTCTATCTGTAATACTCATAACAACACAACTCGGCAGGAGGGTGTCAAATATTCCAAATGCAAAAGTGAAAACAAGGAAAATAGATCTAATGGTGAAAACCATTCTATGGCAGCATTAGATCTGGAAAAATAAAAAATAAAGAATGCATCTAACAGTGAAAATATTTCTAAGGCACTGAAGGATGGAAGATTTGACACTCTTCCGAATCATTATCATGAGCGATCATCAGTTCTGGTAGAACCAACACAGTTTGTGAACATCGACACTGAAGAAAAGGAAAAAATCCTACATCTGGCATATTCTGATATGCCAGGCTTAGACCCAAATCTGCTCATACATCATTTGTCTTTTCCCATAGGAATCAAGCCTGTCAAGCAAAAATTGAGAAAAATGCATCCCCATATCGCATTGATGGTAAAGACAAAGCTAAATAAATTGTTGGATGTTGGATTCATAAGGCCTATAGACTACGCCGAGTGGATATCAAACATTGTACCTGTTTCAAAGCCAAACAATAGCATCAAGGTATGTATGGATTTCAGGGACCTAAATAAAGCATGCCCAAAGGATGATTTTCCATTACCAAATATCGACATTATCATGGACTTAACGATAGGGCATGCCATGTTGTCAATCATGGATGGTTTCTCTGGGTACAATCAAATAAAAATAGCTCCAAAAGATCAGTAAAAGATGGATTTTACATGTCCATGGGGAACTTTCTGCTGGAACGTCATGCCATTCGGTCTGAAAAATGCAGGAGCCACCTATCAAAGAGAAATGACAACAATCTTCTATGATATGATGCACACCTTCATGGAAGATTATGTGGATGGCATCTTGGAAAAATCTGGTACTAGGGAAGGACATCTGCATATCCTAGACAAAATCTTCACACGGCGAGAGAAATTCAATGTCAGGTTAAACCCCAAGAAGTGTGTCTTTGGGGTCACATCAGCAAAACTGTTAGGGTACATTGTCTCAGAAAAAGGCATTGAAGTGGATCTAGTGAAAGTCAAAGTGATAATGGAGATGCCACCTCCTAAGAATATCAGTCAACTCAGATCACTACAGGGAAGGCTCCAATTGATCAGAAGATTTATCTCCCAGCTGGCAGACAAAAGCCATCCTTTCAATCATCTATTGCATAAAAACGTGGTTTTCAAATGGGATAATGGGTGTGAAACAACGTTTAATCAAATAAAATAGTATTTAATGTCACCACCCATTCTCATGCCACCAACAAAAGGAAAACCTTTGATATTGTACATTGCCATGACATATATCTCTTTGGGGGCACTATTAGCGCAAGAGGATTATGAAGGAAAAGAACATGCCATCTACTATATCAGCCAGACATTAAATGGGTATGAAATAAACTACACTTTCATAGAGAAGTATTGCTTGGCGGTGGTTTTTTCTACTCAATAGTTGAGACACTATATGTTGACTCATACAATCAAGCTAATAGCAAAGATCAATCCTTTAAAATATCTATTCAGTAAAGCTACCTTAAAAGGTAGACTGACAAAGTGGGTCATGCTATTAAGTGAATTTGACATTCAATATGTAGAGAGAAAATAAATCAAGGGTTAGGCAATCGTTGAACAATTAGCTGAGGCTCCTCTACCAGATGATCGACCAATGACAATGGAGTTTCCGGATGCAGACATTCTAACAGTGATGCCCCAACAATGGGTATTATATTTTGATGGATCATACACACAACAAGGATCAGAAGCAGGGATTTCGTTCATCTCTCCACAAGGACACACCATTCCAAAATCATATAGATTGATGTTTCAGTGTACAAATAATATGGCAGAATATGAAGCATTGATCATTGGGGTCAAAATACCAATTCAATGGAAGATCACTGACTTACAGGTATATAGGGACTCTCAACTAGTCATTTATCAAGTGAATGACAAGTATCAAACAAAAGATGAAAATTTGATGCCCTACAAGCAACAAATAGATGATCTGAAATAGTTCTTTGTTAGTATCAAGTTTGATCAAATTCCAAGGGCGGAGAACAAAGCTGCGGATGCTATGGCCACAATTGCTTCATTATTACAATTGCCTGAGAAACGTGGTTTTTATGAGTTTATGGTAGAACAAGTATCATGTCCTTTCCATAATAGTTCAGAAACCGCTACCATCTGCCATCTAGAAACCATTGAAACCTCCATCTATGAAAAGACCTATGCTTACTTGAAAGACAATATCCTTCCTCCTGATCTTTCCAAGAACCAAAAACGAAAATTCATCCGCCAATCCGCACGACATACTTTAATCGCTGACATACTTTATCATCGAGGTCTTGATGGTACCTTACTCCGATGTCTAGAACACGACGAATCTGAAATTGCCCTACAAGAGGTTCATGACGGTATTTGTGGCACTCATTTGAGTGGGATAACTCTAGCCAAGAAACTCCTCCGTTTGGGATATTATTGGTCATGCATGGAGAAAGAATCCTATCAATTTGTTAAGAAATGTCAAAAGTGTCATATTCACAGCAATTTGATTCACGCACCGGCTCAAGAACTGCATCCCTTTACATCCACAAGGCCTCTTTGTCAATGGGGACTGGATTTGGTAGGAAAGATACATCCCTCTTCATCCAATGGACACAAGTTCATCATAACAGCTACAAAATATTTCATAAAATGGATAGAAGCAGTGCCTCTTACAACCATCACTGGGAAGCAAATCTCCTCTTTCATCTTGAATTACATAATATGTCAGTATGGAATCCCTCAATCCATTATCAGTGATAATGGATGACCTTTCAAGAATCAAGATGTCCAAGAACTATGTGAAAAGTTCCATATTCAACATCATTTTTCAACACCGTACTATCCTCAAGGGAATGGCCAAGCAGAAGCCTCGAACAAAGAAAATTCTAAAAATTCTCAAAAAGGTGGTTAACAATATTGGACATGATTGGCATGTTCAACTCAATCTTGCACTATGGGCCCACAAAACAAGTATCAGAACACCAATAGGAGCTACACCATATGCCTTGGTATATGGATCATAAGCCATATTGCCCATTGAAGTTGAGATTCCATCCCTTCGTGTATCACTCAGAGGAATCATTTCAGATGAAGACTATAGGGTATCTAGACTGCAGGAACTGGAATTGTTGGATGAGTGTCGTCAACAAGCTGTTAATCATCTAATGACTTATCAACATAGAATGTCAAGGAGTTACAACCACAAGGTAAAACCGAGGGTCTTTCAGGTTGGTGATTTAGTTCTAAAAGAGAACCTTAGGAATCAGCATGATAGGGAGAAGAAAGGGAAATTTGAGCCTAACTAGCTTGGTCCTTTTGTTGTCATATCAGTGTATGGATCAGGGGCATATCAACTATCAACATCAGAAGGGGATTTGTTTGATGAACCTATCAACAGTATCCATCTCAGAAATTTTTATACATAAATCTCCTAGTGCGTGGGTCAAACTTCTAAAAATGGTCTCCTTGATGAAAACCTGGCAAATAGGCGTCTTGGCAATGCAAAAATACAAAAAAAATATAGAAAATACAAAAAGAAAGAAAAAGAGAAAAATACACAAAACAAAGAGTGTAATCAAAACATATGGTGAAAACCTGGAAACAAGCATTGTATGTGATTCTAAAGATCAACTTTCCCATCTATTTTGATACATATCAAGATCAATAATCTAGCAATCAGTACCATTTCATATCATGTCATTTAGTCTTGCCATTATTGCATCCATATCAAAATCATTTCACATAGTCAAGTCTCACTCCAAAGCTTGGGGGCAACATCTGGATATCATTAGGGGCAACAAAAACATCGGCTTCACCAAAGGGAAAACAATAATATGGTAGAAAAATGAAAACAAAGATCAAAGCACAACATCAATCACCATTCGGAATGGCGTCAAACATCCATATCATATTGAAAAATCCAAAAACATGTCAAAAAGTCAATCTAGAAAAGCAAAATCCAAAAACACAGGTCTGTGTCAGTCGAACTACGTGGTCTCTGCATGTGTAACATAGGCAAGGCTAATCTTTGATCAGCCCCTGAGACCCCTAGGATAAGTTAGTAGGTTAGGTCTTTGGTCAAAAATCTCGAAAATCACCAAAAACATCACAAAATCAGGATGGATGATCTAAAATCTGAATAATGATTGAAACACTCTAAGTAACAAATGGATAAATTGTACATTTTGATTATCTTTTTTTTGGAGTAACTCAATGATGTATTGCACTAGAGAAACAAGGAAAAAGAACGATATTTTTTTATTGTCTGCTATCTGTATGTTAATCATTTAAATGTATGAATTGTCGGGGGATGTGCTATGCAAATGTATCACCGATGACATTCAGAATTCACACATTGAAATGATTAATCATTGCATGTTTATGCAATGAATGCTCAGGTCATCTCAGTTAAATCATACCTAGATGCTTGTGTTCACTTGCAATATCAAAAATCATGAAAGAATTACTTAGGTCGTCATTGGTCTAACACATACCACTAACGCTTGTACTCACTTTCAACATCCAGTAAAAGCTCAATGATGACACAAAGCACAAAAGTACTGTTAAAATGACAATGGTTTTGCATATAATTGCATGATAAAATTAGACTGCATTCATCATAATTCATTTATTTGCAGAGTATTTTCTACATAAAGGGTTCCAATCAATGATTATCTTATCTACAAATAGGACTGAGTATACTTGACATAATCCAAAAATCATCAAAAACATATAAAATTCATCATCTCATCATTAATTTTTCCTCATTTCATCATTCATGCATTTATACATCAAATAAATTATGCATTAAATTGTACCATAAATACATCATGTTCATTTTACCATAAAAACATTCATTACATTATCATCCATCAAACATCATATGCATTTGATCACTTTTTAAACCCATACATCATTTGTCATCCATACATTTTATCACATTTAAAATAAATGCAAGTCATATCATTATTATCATTACAACATCCATCATCATTCATCATAAGATCATCATTTTTATCATTATCACATTTAAATAAAAATAATTTATCCATCCATCCATACATTTTTATCACATTTAAGCATTCATATAGATCCTCATTTAGAGATTCATACATCACATCATACATCTAAATATCATATAATCTGCATATACATTTCCATCATTTTTATCATCATCACATTTCAAATAAAATGCATTTATCATTACATCATCACATTGAAATAAAATCATTCATATAGAACATCACATGTTGCATAATCACATAATAAATGCATCCATCACATAGAAATCATACACCATCATAAAATCACATCAACTGCATCTCATATATATATGATCAGTGTCAAGTATACAATGAAGTCTGAAATAAAGATACATCATCAAAAATGAGATAAATCGTAGTATACATCATGTCTCAAAAAGGAATATCTCAGAATCACAATAGCATCTATGATCTGCTACTACCAGAATGCACAGGCCCAATGGGACCAGTACCACCAACACCCTTGGAAGAACCAAGATCTCTGGGATCTCTACATGGAGGCTGTGTCACACCCTCACTCACTGTCCGAGTATGAGTCCTCCCAGATCTCGATGGGGCATAGCTGACTCTGCGATCGGCAGACACTGCATCATGATACCTACCCCGATAGAACTCTGCCTCTTGACCAGCCCGTAAAACCTCTCTCATATAATCTCCCACCGAGGTACCATTGGCCACTCTCTGTAGGGTCTTAGCTATCTCTTGTGCCCTCTTGGCAATCTGACGTGCACTGTCTCGCTTGATTATCAATGTGGCAACCTGAGTCTACACAACTGCCAACTGTCCTTGTACCTGCACTAGAGCCTGAGCATGGGCCTCAGCCTAAGCCTACATCTGAGTCTGCATTTGAACAAGCAAACCCCAGGCCTGTACCAACTATCCCTGCAGCGTCTGTACCTGTGTCTGGAGACCTGCAATCTATGTTTGGTAATCCACTAACGGTACTACCACTGCTCACCTCTTGCGAGGCCTACTAGATGACGGACCAACACTGGCTAGCCCTGTCCCTCTATCACCACCACCACCATCACTGTCATCACTATCACTATCATCACCATCGCTACCATCACTACCAATCTCCGTGCTACTTCCTGATGGAGTACCACCCCCACTATCCGTAGAACCCTCGGTAGCATCCTCCTCTACAGGCAACGGTGCTAGCTTGTCTAGAATGGTGATGCGAGGATGTGGAACCAAAGCCAAAAATGCAGCGTACTCCTTTGTAATGGGTGCCTCTGCAATGTCTCTACGCATGTCCTAGGGTGATGGATACAGTGCCCTATATCCCTCTACTAAGACCTCATATGACAGACAAGGCCCCCAATCAAGTACATCACTCTGTCATCTAGCATAGTGGGCTACCCCCTGTGGCATACACTGAACGATGCCATACTACCTATACAATCGTCGAAGCAAAAAACTCTCCAAAACAAAGGGTGTCCGACCAATCAAGTACATGGAATCACAAAGATACCCCAACACGGTATCGTCCTCATCCCATTGCTCACAGTCCGAGTATGGCCGCTAGGTAACAATCTCTGTATCATCAAAAAATCATCTCCAATGCTCCAACTTACCCATCCGAGCCTGGATAAGCCGACCTCTGTACCGAAACATATACGGTCTGCCTGTTGGTCTGTCCATCACTGGAAATGGTCGAGCAATGGAAAAGTGCTCCCATGCCCACACCTGTAACATGGTCATCCCTGCTGATAAGCTACATGCCCCAAGGTACATCACTGAATGAAGATCATGGTAGAGATGTGCTAGCATGCACATCCCCCACGCATATCTCATACCATGTACAATCATGCTCTCTAGAGTCCTGACCCAACCCACAAGGAATCCCTTTGACCTACGATCAGGGCAAAGGAAACCTCCAATAAATCCAAAAAGTACTGTTGGTAGTGTCACGTATGCATCAACAATCCTCCACCATCAGACACTCGAACCTGCAATATCCTAATCTTGAAAGACTCTATGGAGAGCATCTCTCCCACCGGCCTCATGAGAATCATATACTACGATCTCTCCCATAAATGGTATGCGCAAAATCCGCCACACATCCTCAGGTGTGACCATCATCTCACCGATGGGTAAGTGAAAGGTGTTGTGATCACTATGCCACCTTTCAGCCAAAGCGGAAGGAGACCTCGATTAATCCTAATCTGCGGCATATCAAGTAAACTAGTCAGGCCGCATCGACCTATAATTTGAATCTCATCTAGTGTCAAATGAGTTATCAAGTCAGTAGTCCAAGGAAACCTCTCTCGCATCTGGAGAGTACCCAGATCCTCCTATCATCATAATGAAAAATCTGCAATCAGTGCACTATGTCAAGAAATCAAAAGTCATTCTACTATCAAGTCCAATCCAAAATATTGGTATGAATTTTCGATCAAAATTCATGGGAAAACATCAACAAACCTCACCTATCATGAGGTTCATCAAACATTATCTAAATCTCGCCTATCATGAGATTTATTGGATATTGAATCATTTCCTCACCTATCATGAGGACCATCACAAATAGGATTTCTTCTTGCCTATCATGAGAGTAAGTCTTATTTAAATCATCAAAATCCAACATCAAGAATTTGGATTATCAATCATACCAATCCAAAGAATGGACATGATCAGAATTGACAAAATCAAGGTTAGCTAAGTCGAAATCTCCAATTCTGACGTGGATGCGCTAAAACAGGCATCCAAAATGCTAAATCTCAAAAGCACTACTTTTTCAATTAGATGCGCTAAAACAGGCACCCAAAGTGCTATTTTATCAGAAGCACTACTTCAACACTCCGATGTGCTATAACAGGCATTCGAAGCGCTATTTCATCCTAAGCGTTGTTTTACCGCATCAAAGCGCTAAAACAGTCCATCAAAGCGCCACTTTACCAGAAGCGCTAGAACAGACCATAAAAGTGCTAATCTACCAAATCAAAGTGCTAGAACTCTCTAGATGCTAAAATCCAGCATCGATGCGCTATTTCAACCTACGTAAGCGCTAAATCATTGAAAGTGCTAAACTATCTTATGGAAGTGCTAGAGAAATTAACGCAAGCGCTACATCTCAAAGCGCTAAAACACCTACTGAAAGCGCTACACCAAAGTGAAAGCGCTACATCGCGACTTGGATGCGCTAAACTAACTAAAAAATGCCAAAAGCATATAAAACAAAAATGCACGAAAAAACAAGGAGGATAATTGGTACATACCAGAGGTCCATATGCGGTCAGTTGTTGGTGACATCGAATGCGCTCGAAACGGTGAGTGTGGTAAGGGATTGGCATCCTGCTCCAGCTGGTTGAAATGTCTCTCTCACAAGATTTTTAAACTCAAAAAGTACAAATGACTTTAAAAATGACCTTTTGGACTATATATAACTTTTGAAAAGGGATTTTTGTGGGTTTTTAAATTATATTTTGATTAATTTTATCCGTGAAATTAATTAAAAGACATCTGTGGGCTACTATATTTCTTCATCATTGTCGGGAGATAAATTATTTCTTCATCATATCTTCATCAAATCATCATCAAAAATTTTTAAAAAATTCTAAAAAATCATCAAATCATTAATTTATCTCCCTAGGGGGCATATTATTGACAATCATCTGAAAATCAATATCTGGGGCATACAATTTTTTTTTTTTTTTATCATCGATCCTGGTAGTAGCAACAAAATTTTCTTCAAAGCAACGCGTAAACACATCACTTCGAAGAGGGGGAAAATGTATACACCTAAAAATGGTCTGGAGAATTTCGATTAATTAAATACAAATTATTTGATTAATTATCCTAATTTCCTCTACTATTTGAATAAATAGAATTATTTATTTATATAGTTCATGTTCATGTCACATTTAAATTCTTCTAATATCTTATCTTAATTAAATAAACAAAATTAAATACTTCGTTTGAGTTAATTATCATTTTCCTATTTTATTCTATCACATCAATCTTAAATTAATTAAATGAAGATTAAAACACTTTATTTATTAATTGCCATATTCTTCTATTTAATTTAATAAACAACTTCTATAGTTCATTTTATTAAATTATTTATCCCTCTTTTGCTAATTTAAATAAATCAAAATATTTGAAAAAAGGCATAAAGAATATTCCATCTATATTTCCTCAAAATTGAATTAGATATCCTATGTCTAATTTATGTCTAAATTATGTCAAAATTAATGCTTTGAAACTTCACGGGAAGTTTTGGAGACAAATTGGAGACAAATTCTAAATTCTTCTCTCAATCCTCCTCCATCAATCTTTCCTCTTCTCTTGCCTAGTATTTTCATGGGTAAAGACAATCACCAAAATTCTCTCAATCTCCTCCATCTTTCACCATTCAATCCTCTAGATTGAATCCAAGCCTCTCAATGCCATCTCTGTGCATTTCTACAACCATGAAATCTATAAATAAAGCCTCATTGAACCAAGAAAAGGATCCCAGGTTATCAAGTTTACTCTGTAGAATTTCATCCAGCATCCAAGCATCCAAGCATCCAGCATTCAAGCATCAAGCATCAAGTTTTCATATCATGGCTGCCTCCTGTAGTTGCATTTATCAATTTTCATGTCAATTCATATTGCATTAGTTTCTTTTATTCATATACATATTATCAACATCCTTCTCATTCTCTGAATTGTCATTTTAACAATCATAGTGCTCACACGATCTGAGAGCCACAGTGATTTAATAAATCTTTGGAGATAGAGAGCAATATGACGCTTTCAGTAGATTATTGTTTTGAATTGGTTCAATTAACTTTGTCTTTGATATAATGTTGTATTAAGAAGTGTTTTGTGCTTTACACCTTATTCACACTTACAGTTTTATTTAATTCATTTTGGGAAAAGTTAATAGATTAATTGTTGTTTGGAAAAAGGTTGCCTGTGCAAACAAAGAAGCTTTTGATTTTTTTTTTAAATTAAAAACTGTCGTGTCTGAAACTGTCCGTGAAATCTTTTGTAGAAATGAAATCTTCTGAAATTATTGTAAGTTTTAATTTGGGATCATTGTTAAACAATGAAGAATCCAAAAGAAAACATTAGGGATCTGGAAAAATCTCTGTTGGGAAAGAATTAAATCCTCTGTAGAATTTTGTAGAAAAAATTCTTGAGAAATCTTTTTGTAAATGTTGTCTGTAGATATTTATTGCTCTACTTCCCAATTATTTTGTTAACTAGTAAATATTGGAAATCTCTTGAAGAGAAATATAAACCATTGGATGAATTTGTACTCCTCTGTATAATTTTTGCATCTTCCTGTAAAAGAAAATTGTGAAAATATACTGCCCTTCTAGAGAAATTGATTTGATGTATTGTTATATATATATACATATATATAAATATATATATACATATATATATATATATATATATATATATATATATATATATATATATATATATATATATATATATATATATATATATATGAAATCTTTTGTAGAAATGAAATCTTCTGAAATTATTGTAAGTTTTAATTTGGGATCGTTGTTAAACAATGAAGAATCCAAAAGAAAACATTAGGGATCTGGAAAAATCTCTGTTGGGAAAGAATTAAATCCTCTGTAGAATTTTGTAGAAAAAATTCTTGAGAAATCTTTTTGTAAATGTTGTCTGTAGATATTTATTGCTCTACTTCCCAATTATTTTGTTAACTAGTAAATATTGGAAATCTCTTGAAGAGAAATATAAACCATTGGATGAATTTGTACTCCTCTGTATAATTTTTGCATTTTCCTGTAAAAGAAAATTGTGAAAATATACTGCCCTTCTAGAGAAATTGATTTGATGTATTGTTATATATATATACATATATATATATATATATATATATATATATACATATATATATATATATATATATATATATATATATATATATATATATATATATATATATATATATATATATATATATATGTATATATATATGTTGATATGATTAAGAGGTCTTTGTAACTTTTCTGTTTGAGAAACCTTGATAAAAAAAGCCGTACAACAGATAAAATCCAGAGGTTTCTTTTGAAATAAAAAATTAAGTTTTGATTGTTTTATGGGAGGAGGGTGGAATTTCCACTGCCACAGCCCCAAGGGAGGTAGACGGTGGAGTTTCCACCACCGCTGCCCCAAGGGGAGGGGGCAGTGAACTCTCCACAGTCCGCACCTCTTTCATGGGGCGCGACTATGTTGAAAGCCCCCCCAAACTACCATGTGGTGCCTTTTAGAAATAAATTTGTCCGCCCTTTAATCATATTCAGACTTTATTTTATGGTTTGGTTTTATTATTATGGAATGTAATATATATTATATATACATAAGTATATGTATATAAATATATACTCATATATATATATTTTAGGTATTTTAATATTTATTTTTATAATATTTATATTAAGAAATTATAATTTAATTTAGAGATATTTAAATAATATATTAATATATGTATAATTATATATATATTATATATAATAATATATATAATTAATAATATCTATATATATTTTAAATGAATATTTTATTCTAAAGGTGCATGCAAATGCATTGTTAGAATGTCTTTAGATAGAAATGATGTAAAAGGAGAAACTGAATTTAAAATAGTTGAATTGGATAATGATTTTTGTAAAATGGGTGCATGCATTAAATGCATGATTAGATAATTTAAAGGAAATAATTTTAAAGAGGAAATTTGATTTCTGTATAGTTGGAAACGAAAAATTGATTTAAATAAATAGATTTGATTTCCATATTGTTTGAAAATAAAAATTAATTTAAGTTAGATGATTTGGAGAAGTGTATTATTAAATTTCTTGCAATGAAATTGGATTTAGTAAATCCGAAGGATAGATTTGTTCCTGTTTAAATTTCCTTTAGAATATGATTTCTTCTGTAGAATTTTGGGGTAATTGAATTAGAAGTATTAGTTGATGTTTTGTAAGCCTTCCAGTTGAGGTGTTTTAATATTTGGAGTTGTATTTTATTGTCAAGTGATTTTTTCCCCTTTGGTAGTGCGTATAGGCGTATCTAGTTAATCACTCAGTTACCACGAACGGGGATGTGATGTTTTGTATCCTTGGATTGGGTGTTAATATCTGAGTGAGGGCACTAGTTACCTGTGGTTGTGGATTTTTTCCACGTTTTTTCAATAGGAGAGTGACTCTCGATTGGGCTCGGGGTCTAAAATGATCTATCGTGGTAACCCATGCAACTTGTGGTGACACTCCTCCTATGTCAACAGTATGTTTGGTTCACCGATGTATCTAATTATTTAACTTTGGAAGCATTGTAACCAATGTGTTAGTGTTGTAATTGTATTTGTTTGGTTAGTCATGTGATAGTCCGTGTCTAGAGGTAGTTGGTCTTATCTAGGAATCCTTGTTACTATCTCCTAGCACGAGGGGTGGGCCTTTGGGTACCACTTGGTTGGGTGGAACGTGCACCTTGATTTGTTGGGTTCCCTTCATGTGATCGTGATGGAAAGATCTGCCAATTGGGGAGCTCAAGTGTATCAGTTGATATGTTCCATTCATTTGAGTTGTATCAGTTGACACTTTGTATTTATATTACTCTTCAATTGTATTCGAGGAGTACTCTTGTAAATTGTAATACTTTATATGTTCTTCCTCATTCTGGGAATGAGTATTGTAAACATTATTGATATTAATGTAACCTATGGAACTTTATGTACTTATATCTTATGTGATGTTTATTGCTTTGAATGCATGTTCTTTAAATTCAAGAGTAATAATTTATATGCTATGAATGGGTTAATGTTTATGTTATAGGATTCAATTGTAACCTTAGTCGTGTGCCTTAGATAATTTTTGTGATAGTGTAGTGCACCTTTCATGTTATTATTGCACTTTAAAAGAAAAAAAATTGTACGCTTTTGTAGTTATAGTATCTCCCTCTAGGGTTACGTGGCAGGGAATTACAAATAAAGTTCTTATCTTGATTTAAAGAAATTTAAATTGAATTGAGAAATAAATGTAATATCAAGATCTTATTGATTCCCCATCATTTATCACTATCTAAATAGTATTATTTTAGAAAATTTAATAAATTTAAGGTCAAGATCTTTTGTGTATATCACAAATATGAATTTTCTACAACATGATAATGCTTCATGTCACAACCATGTATTATTACAAATTTTTTGGTCAAGACTTGTTTGATGGTTATCCTTTTAATCTCTACCATCCATTTATGTATTTTATCTAGTGCTCCTCACTAATAGAACACTTATTAGCATAAAAAATACACAACTATTATACAAATTGTGCCACGTGTATGTTTGAAACATTTATGCTCAAATTTAAATATTTATGATATGAAACAATACTTCTTTTAATAAAATTTTACTAAATATTTTCTAATTTTTATTTTTAAAAATTATGTATTTATATATAAACTAATTTTATATATTTAAATTGAAATATTAAAATTAAAATTATTTATATATAAATATTTAAGATATTTAATAAATATCATAGATGATAAATAAGTGTAAATGGATTCTTTTAAATGTATAAATATAGTAATAAATTATTCAAATGTATGCTTAGTTGGTTAATCAATATTAGTGGAAAACAACATAGGATTGACCCAAGACAATTGAATACCAATAAATATGGAAGTCAAAAGTATGGGAATGGATGTAAGGGTAGGTGTAATAAATTTATTTTTATATATGAATATGTGTGGATGAGAATATGATAATGTGAAATGTGTGTAAATGATAGTTCATCTAGAACTAACATACACAACACATCTATAATTTATCATGAAAGCATGGATATATTTGATTATAGCTCATTAATATTTTTACATAAAAAATAATGAAACTCCCACCCACTAATAACTAATTGACCAAATGGATCTTATTTCATACTCACTAACCTAATTTATTTTAAATTCTCACATCTACTAGTTTTAGAATTTAAAGTCTATAACATCTTGTAGACCCAAAATAATTTAATATTAATTTGATTTGGTGTCTAAAAACTAAGTCAATTTTAAATTTCAAGTTCAAGAAGCCTACCAAAGTTTGGTTTAGTGACAATTTTACATTTTCCACTTGTAAACAAGTCAAGTCTAAAATTGGAGCTATTTTGAATCTAGTTTTTTTAGGGATTACACACCCTCTAAAGAAACACATGTCATGAACCTTCTAGCTTAAGAAATGGCCACATCAAGATCAACCTTCTAAGGGCATGTGTTAAATTAGGATTAGCTCTAACAAATCAATGATTGATAGTTACTTTGAGGAATCAATGACTGAATTTTTTGTTTGACGGGTCAACTTTTAGGGTTTTCTCCTACATTTATTATGAATGCAATAATAAACATTGGAAGAGCAATGAGCAGAATTGGTATGCAAATTGATTCAATGTAAATATCAATATATATAATATGAGGTGGTTAAATAATCATCAACCAACCATTAACCAATGATAACTATATGAAATAGTTATGATGTAATAAAATGCTAATAATACAACTCCCTAATTACATCATATACCCAAGAGAACAAAGAAATAAAGTAAAAAAATGCTCAAACTTCATAGATGCAAAATATATGGTAAATATATCATCACATTTCTCTTGAGTCAAAAATATTGGAGCTATATATTTTGTTGTTGAACATGCTCATGAATATAGTGATATTAAACCTTAATATGCCTAGTATTCTCATGAAAAACATGATTCTGAGCAAGCTTAAACACACTCTAATTGTCACAAAACAAAGTGGTAGGATCTATATCAGGAACACCCATGCTTGTCAAAATATGATGTAGCCATATCACCTCACATACAACTCCACCTACAGTGCAATACTCTACCTCTATGGAAGAGCGAGCAATATTGGTTTACTTTTTCCTCCCCCAAGATATCTGACCAAATCCCAAAAATAAAATGAAGCTTCAAGTAGACTTCATATCATCCTTTGAACCTACATAATTCGCATCCATGTATCCACACAAAGAAAAATATGCATTCCACTTGTATTCTATGCCATATTCCATTGTACCATGAATGTATCTCAAAACATGCTTTGTTGCTTTCTAATGAATAACCTTAAGTTCCTACATAAACCTAGAAATATTATTGACATCAAAACTAATGTATGGCTTGGTATAAGTCAAGTAGATGAGAATCCCAATCAACTGATGATAAAGAGAATGATTCACTTGAGGTGATGAATTATGGAGAGAAAGTTGCAAGCTTGTCTCCATGGGTGTTGACATAGGTTTGCAATCTTCCATTCTAAATTTCTTGAGTAACCTCTTGTCATATTTTATCAAAGAGATATGATATCATTCTCCTATTTCCACACTTCAAGTCCAAGACAATAATATAGGAACCAAATATATTTCATGTCAAATGATTGTTTGAGATCATTGATTATTGAATCAATCAGCTATGGAGAACTCACTATGATGACTAGATCATTGAAATATACTATCAAGACCACAATCTCCCCCTCTTTCTCTTTGAGGTAGAGATTAGGATCATAATTATTATTGGTGAATCCATGACTAAGGAGATGCTTATTGATCTTGTTTTTTCTTGGCTAGAGGAGCCTATTTAAGATTGTAGAGGGATTTTACAAGTTTGCATACTTTGTGGTGTAGGGTAGGTGCAGCATATCCCTCTAGTTGAGTCATGTAGATTTCTTCCTTGAGATATCTATTAAGAAAGATACTCTTGGCATCCTTTTGATACAATTTCCAACCAAATTATGCTACCATTTCCAATACCATATGAATGGTCTTGATCTTTACTCTAGGGGAAAAAGTTTCATCATAGTCAATACCTTCCTTTAGTGCATAACCCTTAGTGACAAGTTGGGCCTTATACTTATCAATGCTAGTGTCTACCTTATATTTTATTTTGAAAACTCATTTTCATTGAAGAGCCTTCTTCCTTGGTCGAATATCAAAAATTTCCCATGTATTATTCTTAAGTAATTCTTGATATTCTACATCAATGACATCTTTCTAAGGTGGTTACTCAAGAGATTTTGTACTGTTTATGATTTTGAACTTTGAATAACTATAAACATAAGATAAAAATTTAATTCTTTGTGATACTTGCTACAACCTTTAGGCCTAGCGAGAGATATATCTACAACTGCATTATATTTAGCATCCTTCATTGTGGCCTATTACCACTGAGGAATATTTTTGTGTACATGAAATGGGGATGGAGGTGGTGAAAGAGGGGGAAATTGATTCAGTAGAAATAAATCCTCTTATTGTGTTTGAGAATTGATAGGTGATTTTGAGGAAGAGGTTCTATATCATATTTCCTCATAAAAAAGCCTTGCTAAAGTACACTTTCTTTGTTACTGCATCCATAAGTTGACATTCTTTTGAATTTGAATTGTACCCCAAGAAAAATATATTTCAAATACTTAACATCCATTTTTTTTCTTTGTACCTTGGGAACATTGATGTCAGTTGCACATCCAAACAATCTAAAATGTGATATAGAAGGCTTCTTCCCAATCCAAGCTTTTTTAGGTGTGATATTTTCAATCACTTTGATGGGTGCTCAATTCAACAAGTACACTTCTATGTGAACTACACTGCTATGTAAATTTCTTCAACCCATAATGAATCCCAACAAGATCTACATCCTTCAACATACATCACACCATTTCCATAATAGTACAATTGCACCTCTTTGCAACACTATTTTTTTGAGGTGTTTAGGTAGTGGTCAAATATCTTTGGATCTTGAAGGTATTTAAAAAAATCCTTACCTGTGAATTCCCCCCATCAATCTAGGTGAAGAGATTTAAGAGATTGACCTAATGACCTGTCTGCAAGGGCTCAAAATTCTTTCAATTTCTCAAATGCTTAATTTTTGTGAGCCAAACAATAGATTCACATATTTTAGAATAGTAATCCATAAATAGTAGAAAATACTTGATATTGTTATGATTTGAAAACATTTATCCACATAGATAAGTGTGAACCAATTCTAAGGGACTAGAGGCCCTATTTTTTGTTGTAGAAAATGAGCCTTATATTTCTTTCTAGCAAGACAATGTGAGAAAATAAAATCTATTTTTTGCATGGGGGAAGTCACACCATATCTCTCTTACTCAATGCAAGAATATAGACAAAACTGAGATGGATAAATCTTTTAACGCCTAAGATTTGTGGATGCATTAGTTTTGACTACAAGAGCCTTGTCTTCATGTGTGACATCAACAAGTTGAAATAGTTTTTTAACCCTTGAAGCATGAGCAACAACCTCACCATTTTTGGACTTATCTCTAATGAGACAAATTTTATCTCCATTATGATGATCAAATTCAATTTTCAAGTTATTCTTAAGTAAACAATTTATTGAAAGATGGTTCTTTACGATCCTTGGTAATTCTATATTTGTGAGTTTTGAGGGGCAAGGAAATATATCCAATTCCTTGAAATTCATATGATATATCATCACCAATGGATACTTTCCCATAGGAGGTGGATGGAGTGAGATCACAAAATCACTCTTGCTTATTTGTCAGATGTCTAGATGCACCAAAATCAACATACTAGACATAACTATTTGTAGTGGAGGCCTTAGTTTTTGTAGCATAAAAAAATCTTCTCCATTTGAATTTCCTATAGATGCAACATTTCCACGTTGTTTATTAGTATTTTTATGCCAATGAATATTATTCTTATTATCTCCCTACATAATTTTCTATGGATTTCCATGTATATATTCACTATTAGCTTAAGAATTGTACCAATAATCCTTGAGATCATGTCCCTTTCTTCTAAAAAATAGCCATTTATTTGTAGAAGAATTTTCATGAGGTCTTGATTTGGTTTTAATGAACTCAATGGATCACTCTGATGTTTAGGTTGTTTTCCCTTTTTCTTTGTTGCAAGGCCCTGATTGTCTTGGGAGTCTAAAGTCTCACCATGGATTGCTTCTTCTTTTTGAAGAAAAAATACCAAATTTTCAAAAGAGGGTGTTTTAAATCCCACATTGAGATAAGTGACAAACATGTGAAAAAATGGGGTAGTTCTCTTAGGACTATGGGTACAAGGGAGGCACATGTTACTTCTTCCGTTAACACTTTTAGTGATGTCCTAATATCTACAACTCTTCTAAGAAATGTCTCTACTTTCTCATCATTTTATATTTGTAGGGAATGTAATTGATCTTGAAAGTAGAGAATTTGATTCTAATTTTTGACCTCATAAACTATTTTGAGATTATCCCAATCATCTTTGGTAGTGATGGTTGTTTTAATATGAATTTGAACCTCATTTAAAACTCCAAAAAAAATGATTAGTTTTGGATTTTTTATTGGCCTTGTCAAATCTGATTTGATCAACACCAACATGTGTAGGTCAAGTTGTACTCCCAGAGACTATATCCCAAAGGCCTTCAAACTCAAATTGGATTTGGACTTTTATTTTCTAGGTGGTACAATTGTCTCCTCTTAGAAGTTGAGAGTCGGGAAGCATGATTTTTGGCGCATTGGCAACCATTGTCTATAGTTTTGAGGATCCTTATCTTTCTAGATGAAACCCCTTACAACTCCCCAATTTTTGGTTTTCGATGTATTTTTCAAAAATAATAATATTAGCTTGCAATAAAAAATGTATAATTTTTCAAAAAAATAAAATTGAAGTACAATTAAAAATATAATCCTTAAATTTGATTTAACTATATTAATTTTCACTTTTGATATGGTTAACTCTTGAAAAAGAAGATGAATTTTAAAAATGATTTATTATTTAATAATTATTAAAATTCTTTTCAATTCTAAAGTTTTTACAAAAAATTATAGATTTTATAAAAAAATAGAGATTAAAATTTAAAAAATGCACCTTTTCTCCTAAACTATTGCACTAATTCACCCCCTACACATGCCTTCTCCATAGGCTTCATATCATATTGGATGCAGATTTTTTTTTTGTTTTTTTGTTGTGTGAGTAATTTTTTTAGGAAGATATTTCAAATATGAATTGAAATAATTGAATATTCATGAATCTTCACACCAAAAAAATTCTACAACTTGGGTGTATTATATGGTGATTATTTTTTACTTAGGTGGCTTCTACAGTGATTCATTTAGATACCCTAGGATTCATAAAAAATGGACTCATGAACCTGTAATTTAGGGTTCCATGGGCTATTTATGTCTCACAATTCATGAATAGAATTGTTGACACTTCTATGGAGTCTCACAACGAAACATTCATTATATTATACTATCCTCAAGTTTATTTAAATGTATTCAAACATATCTTTCCTTGCAATATGCTTGTCCCAGTTGTTGTGCACTTTTTGCACACACGCCCCACTGAAAGTGGGGACCCTCTTTTTTTCGCTTCTGGTAATTTGGTCCTTTTTTGAGGGTTTTCGCTTGCTTGGTTTCGTGCTTTGTTGTCCATCTTTCCAATTGAAGTGGCATACTTTTGAGTATTATTGAAAATTTTGAGTTCTGATTGCATTCCGGAGTTTTCATTGCTTTTGAGAAAATCCGCCTGGGCCGGATTCTCCCGGTTTTCTTTTGATGGCCAGTGGTCACTGCTTTTGACCCTATTTTCCGGAAAATCCATATGGTCTGGATTTCCCTGAAATCCGTCACCTCATCGAATCCCTAGGTTTTTGTGGTCGTGGCTATCTTGTCGACCGCATTAATGGTGTTTGTGCCGATGTTTTGGGGCTTTGATATATTGGATTTTGGGAAGTAATTGATCATTTGAGTTTGTTCGTTTGCTATCATTTGAGCTTGAGTCTTGGAGCTTTTGGTGTTTTGTTGGATTGTGATTTTTGAGGCCGTTTTGACTGTACATTTGAGTTTCATGTGCGTGGATTGTATCCTGCTCGTATTTGATGGTTATCTGTTCGCATCACCAGTTCCAGCCCTTTCGCTCTCATGGTATGTAGAAATGCTCCTTTACTCTGTTGATTTTGAATTGCTTCGCCTCATTTGCTTTCTGGTCCTTCGTGATTTCTTGATTTCCTTGGCTATGCATGTCATCATTGGGCATTTTGGGAGTTTTGCGTTGCTTTACCAGTTTGCTTGGTTGGTCATTGATGTTTATTCTTGGTCTGGTATTATTTCTTTTAGGCGTTTGCTTGCATTGGTCTTAAACCATCAATTTTGGTGTGTGAGCAAGTCGTTCCTGGTTCTAGGTGTTTTCATGGTAGACATTTTAGGGTTCTTGACCTAGGGCATAGCCAATCCTCCTCAAATTACTGTGAGGAGTGTTTTAAATTCATGTTTGATTCATTGGAGGTGTAGGTTAAGTTGTTTTCAGAATATAGGCTTTAGATCCAGAGTTGTTGAATCATTTTGGTAAAAGTAAAGAAGATGTGGATGGGTTTGGGTTTTCGAGGTCCTAGCAGAATTTCGCTTCCCCCGGATTTCCCTGGCTTATCTCTTTCTTTCTCTTTTACCACTTTTTCTCGGATTTCGTTTGTCTCGCCAAAATCCACTTCCTCTGGATTTTCTCGGTGTCCGCAGTTGGGTCATTTTACCGATTTCGTGCTTTAATTTTGATATATCTGGATTTCACCAAAATCTGTCCCCTCTGGATTTTCCCAGATGTTCCGTGTCTCCTCCTTTTTCTTGGGTTAGTTGTAATTGTTGTTGTTTTCGCCAAAATCCGTCTCTGGTGGATTCTTCCGAGTTTTTCTGGGAAAATATTGAATTTGATGGTTATGAAGGATCTATTTATTGATGATGTATTTGATTGATTAAATGAGCTTATGCTAAGTGTTTCTAATAGTATTCCTTTGTTAATTGATGGATTAAAATGATGTTATGGGATTTTGCATGCTTGGTTCGCTAGAGTTCGCCTGGTTCGGATTTTCTCGAAAATCCTCTCCAGGGTGGAATCCATGAGGGGGGCTAAATCTCAAACTTTGAGGTAATAATTTCCTTTACTTGTTATTTATTGTGGATTTGATTGTGGTTATCTTTATGTGTTTGCAGGCATGATCAGGATAGGATGTTGCTGGTCGAGGCAAGAGGAAGGCAACGGATCCAGGTGTAGAGACTTCTGCCATCTCAAATGTAGAGAAAGTGAAATTAGACATAAAGAGCCAGATTCTTGAGAGCAAGCTGACCTCAATTTGGTCAGGAATCACAAATACAAATGTAGGCATGTAGGACTATGAGGAATTTAAGTATGAGATGTCTGCACTGAGTCCTCTTATGTTGGCAAGAAGAATTAAGGATTCCGGATTGGCTCATGTGGAAGGTTTCCCTTCCATAGTGCAATGTTATGAGCTGGTGCTTGAGTGTGCTAGGAATTATGATAGAGGGACATAGAGGATAATTGGTCCCTAGGGAAGGATCTTGGATGGCTTTTGTCCTGTATCTATTGCTTCAACCTTTGACATGCTTGATAGGTCCCATGTGGTGGCCTTTGACATAGATGTTGCCAGAAAATATTATGAGGAGAACATAGTCAAATCTTAGCAGGTGATTAACTCTTGGCTAGAGAAGCCTAAATCCCATTTCTGCAAGTTGCCTAAGCAACTATTCAGGCTTAAGTTCAAGAGAGAGTACTACAATGTCATCACTCTTCTCAGCAGGTTGGTGGAATTGAAGAGTGCAGGTGTGTTCGAGACCTGGATGTTTAATGTAATTGCTAGAATGGAGCAAGGAATTGACTATCACTGGGCAAGTATCATCATTGTTGTGATTCATGAGCAGTTGTGCAATGTCTTGCAAACCAAGACTTTTACTATGACTTCTTACCTAGTGTATGCATTAGTGAGACTTCACCCATACAAGGGGTTAAGCACTAGGGGTACCTTTGGGCAGGATGCCATCTATGAAGTATATCCACAGTTGCACCTAACTAGAGGAAGTTACATGAGATCCAATGATGCTTTCACAATGTACATCACTAGATTGCTCCAAGGTGTAGAGCATATGAGAATTTTAGATAAGGCTAAAGAATTGATAAGGAGATATGGGGCATGGTTTATCCAGTTCCCAACTTTCTCATACATTAGAATTGATGGTTTTCAAAGGGCTCCCTATAGACTCCCTAGATACCCTACTGATCATACCATATTGTTGGAAGTCACTAGGCAGATTTATGACTTTGACAATGTTGTGAAGGGAGAGATGCACAAGACTGGTTTTGCGAATGACTTTCCCCTAAAGATAGGAATGGGTGAGGTTTGTGCTTCCATTCAGTCTACTCATGCTTCTGAGGAGGAGATGAGTACTTTTGGTCTCTCCTTCCATTCCAAAAGGACAAGCTTTGACATCATTGGCGAAGCTCAAAAGAAAGCCAGTAGGGAATATAGCCATAAGGCTCACATTGAAGATTACTAGGTTAACCTTGCTGATGAGTTTGAGGTAAGGAAGAAGAGGTTCTCTAGATTGCCAGTGGATTTGGTAAGGCTATACAATGTGAAGGCCATCCCTCACCAAGTAGAAGAGGATGGGAATGTAATCCAGGGTCATGTCTATGAGGCAGTGAAGGATAAGCCAGTGGGAGAAGTTGACAGGTTAGAAGAAGAAAAGACCGAGTTGGACCAAGTCATGGCCATGGTGATCAAATTTACCAAGATGTGGTTGAAGCACAAGATGCTAGAGTTGGAGGGTGAAGGTGTCCCATGCACCTATGATCTGATGGGAGACTTAGAGTCTCACTCTGCTTCCGAGGAGTCACTTGAACTTGATCCTAAAGGCAAGGAAAAGGTGGATCCCCCTTTCAAGATACAGGTAAGGGAGGTTCAAGCTGAGAAGGCTGCAGAGGTAAGCAAATAGAGGAAGCCTTTTGCTAAGAAGAGGAGACATGCCTCTAAGAAAGAAGTTGAAAAGAATAAGGAAGAAGAAGAGGAGGTGGAAATTGCTCCTCCATTGATAAAGAGGAGAAGGATTACAAAGCTATCACAAAAGGTGGAGGAGGCTCCTAAGGTTGATAAGGAGATTGAACCACCAGTGGTAGAGGTGGAAAGCTCAGGGGAAAAACTACAAGTATACATGAGGAGGTCAAGGACTCTTTCCCCAAGGGATACTGCAACAAAGGAGAATGTTTCGGTAACATTTCCTGTTGTTGAACAAGTGAGTGTCTCCATTCCTCAGGATGTTGATAGCACACAGGAGGAACCAAAGAAGGATGAGGATCCTAAAGATTTGGGCGAAGAGGAGTTTCAGGAAGGAGACCTCTATAATGCGGAGGTAGAGATTGATAAGGTAATATAGTCCCCCTTGGTCGCATATGCAGACTCACCTGTGAGGGAACAATTGAACAAGTCTCTTCAAAAGGAGGAGGAGATACCAGTGAAAGTTCTATCACCATCATGAGTTGTGGTGGAAGAACAAGTACAGGAGAAAGAAAATCCAGTCATGGACATTCCTCAAATGCCAAGTGTTGAGAAGGATGCAACTGATGATCAGTAGGAATAGGGGCAAGATAAGCAAAATACAATGCTTGTTGGGTCTACTATTCTAGGATGGTTAGAAAAGGAATTGAAGAGAAAAATGGTAATAGTGGAGGATTCTCCTCCTAATTGGGATGTCCTTATGGCTAATGTAGAAAAGGAGAAAACTAAGAAGAAAGAAAGGGTTGTGTCCCGAATTGAAAGAGATGGGTTGGGCAACAGAGTGGCCCATATTGCTACCCCTGTTCCAAATAAAGATAGAGACAATGTGACTACCCAGGACTATCATGTGCAAACTGTTGACTTGGGGCATGCTACTATGGAGAAGGATATTGAAGAATATGAAGGCTCTAGTGCTATGATTGTGGGAAGGTTGAAGAAAGTTGTGCAGATGAGGCATGAGCTAGAGAGGGAGAATGAGAAACTGAAGAAGTACTTGCAAGAGTTGATGAAACCCTTGCAAGCTATTAGTTCTTCCTCCTCTGTTGTAGGTTTCTTGCCTCAAGAGACAATATCTGAGCTTGAAAGGATGAAGGGCACCACACATGCTATAGTTTCTTGGTTGTAGGGTGTCCAAACTAAAGGGGATGATGCTATTAAGAGCATTTTATCAATTGGAGGAGATGCAATGAGATCAATGGATTGGTTAAAGGTTGTATTAGCTCAGGATAATGTGGATACTAATCTCCTACTGTAAAAGGCCACAACAATCATGGGATTCACTAAAGATAAATTGGTACAGTGTAGGATTCTCCCTTTTCCAAGGGTTTCTGAACCTTGGGAATGGTTTGAAATCCTACAAATGAGGCAGAAGGCCTTGAAAAAGATCCATAAGTAGGCGCGACAGATTGAGGATGCTCTAACTAGTATCTATAATAAATGTATTTCATTCTTTGAGGTCATGATTGGAAGGAAGAAGTTTGCTCTGAAACATCTCAATTTGGAGCAGCTTAGGGAGTGGTGGAGAGATGTTTATTCTCTAGTCGGTGAAGGACCAGTTACTGGACATCAGTTGGATGATGCTATGACTTATATTGCAGTCATGGATAGATATTTGACTAATAAGGTTGACTGGGATGGTGTAGTTAGGCAGGCAAGAGATGAGATCAAGTCTCTTAAGAGAAGGATTAGAGTTTTGCCTGTGCCACCTATTGCTAAGCTGGATAGAGTTTTGTTGGCCATACATGGTGAAGAAGATCGAGCTAAAGACAAGGATGGGGAGTAGCTATATAGGGTTACATTAAGATTTGTGCTTCCCATTATTCACATGTATTGGGCCGACCCTTTTGGGTATTTTGGCGGTTTTGGATGAAGTTGGTGCCAATGGCACATTTCATATGTTCAAATATCTTTAGGCTGACCTCTTGTAGGTTGTGTTTTTATTGTAATTTATCTTTGGGCCAACCTATCTTAGGGATTTTCTCTAAAATAGGCATGTTGCCTCATTTGAAAATATAGATAGGCACATAGAAGAATAGGGATATAGAAAAATAGATAAGTGATATTAGAGTGACTTAGGGTTTATTCTCAAGCAAGTGTTGTAACAGAAAATTGGAGTTGTTGCTACTTTGGATGATTTAATATAAGAGAGATATTGTGTTTGGTATCTATCTTGTGTAATTTCATTTGGCATGGTTCTTGTTATTCTATCTTTGAAATTGCTTATAAGTTTATGGTTAAATGGTTTGGTAATGCTTAGGGTTTCATGTTTGGAATGTTTGCAGTGATCTCTAGTCCATACTTTTTGCAGTTAGCTGATTGTTAGCTGCTTTGCAAAGTTAGTCTAGATTTAAATTTGTGCTTAGTTTAGTTATAAGGGTTTGTTCATCTCAATTGCAATAGAATTGGCTGAATGAATGTTTGTGATTTGAAAATCTTTAAATACCTTAGAAGATTGCACTATGTCTGTGAAATTGCAGATTCATCTGGGTCAAGTAGAAAGTAGTTTATGAGAGATCGGTCCATTTTGAGCATTTTATCTTTCGGCATTTCCAATCTTAGGGTTAAAAGTAGTCTTAGAATTATCTCTGAAACCTTTATCTTTTGTTGTTTCTTTATTATTAGGGTTCCAATCAAGTTTCAAAGTATCAATTTATTGTTTAGATCTGATAAATTCGAACTCCAGCGTTTGCTCGTAGTAAGGTCCCTTTGTGATTACCAACATTTTCACATTTATCACTGATTTTTTTTGTTCCATTGTCAAGACCTAACATTAGAGACCTTGGGGTTATCTCTTTTCCCATAGAGATTTACCTTTCAAGAGAGATAGGATATCATATTCTGTCTAAGTTGTTGTTGTGCAGAAAACACCATCAACACTAGTCAAGAATTCATGGCTTCTTCACAACACAAGATCAAATGAGAAATAATAAACATTAGAAGAGAAATGAGAAAAAGTGATGTGTAGATTGATTCAATGTAAATTTTAATATATAATATGAGGTGGTTAAATAGCCACCAAGTAACCATCAACCAATGATAACTATACGAAATAGTTCTTATGTAATAAATACTAAAATGCAATTGTTGAAAACAAGGTGAAGACAACTACAATATGAACTTATGCAATTGAATTCATATCTGAAAATCAGATTACCAGATCATATTTAAACATGTGATTACAACATAAAACACAATATAAAATCAGCAAACAAAATGTGACACCAAATTTATGTAGAGAAACCCTTTCGGGAAAAAACTCCACACAAGAAAGTAGGGAAAGAATATTATTAATCTTCAAATGAAAGAACACAATAATGCAATTTACTACTAATATATGATTAATTCGAAAGCACCTTGTTACCTACAATAACTCAACGTGAAACTACCATCTCATGGCTCTAATTTATAGAAATTGTGGGAGGTAAAACCATGAATGGTAAACCAAAACAAGAGGCACAAACCACCTACAAACACCCATGACCCTCTTTATGGAAAACCAAAAGACATAATAAAATATTAAATATAATTAAAATACTCCCACATGGGTGCCTATCCCATAGCCTATCCAACTCATGACTTTTTGGATGCATAGATGACTTTTCTACTCCTCGATGAAACACCAACAAACACATTTTCTTCTACAATCTTGGGTACCCCATCTAATATCTTCCAAATTCCATTATGGATGCCTAAGAAAGATACATTATCCATTTTTTTATGTGTAACCTCCATTGAAATTAAATCCTCTCTTTAAAATATAATTACAATAATACCAAAACTTAATAGTTTTCTCACATGTCCCCTAAAACACATTCCAAGGAATGTGGAGACATACAAATGACATAGGATTACAAATTTAATGTCACTTTATCCTAACATTGTACCACTTGACATTATACATTATAATTACATCTAAGAGATAAAAATAATAAAATCAAGCATAATGATCAAGGCCCATGGCCTTCTTGCACCAAGAGAACTTATTTGTGGTCACTGGATTTGTAAGAGAATCTGCAACATTATCCAAAGTGTCAAAATTTTCAATCAAGACCTTACCATTCTCAACCATTTCTTGCAAAAAGTGATATTGAACATCAATATGCTTAGTACGAGCATGATACATAGGATTTATGGTTAAATAATTAACACTCTATATGTCACAACCAATCCTCATTGTCCTGTAATCAGAACCAATGGAATTACTAAGCCTATGTAACTATATTTCCTCCTTATAGGCATGTGTAGCAGCTATATACTCCAATTCATTGGTGGAAAATACAACTCTAGGTTATCTCTTACTCATCCAACTCACTGCACCTCCAAACAAAGTAAATACATAGCCACTAGTGGACCTTCAACTATCCAAGTCACTTGCCCAATCTACACCAACAAACCCTTATATGTCCAATGACTTAACCACATCATCAGTACCATGATAAAACAAAAAACAATTTTAAGTACCTCACAAATATCTAAACACCCTCTTAACAAAATTTTGATGCTCTCTACCAAGGTCTAACATAAACCTACTTCGAACTCCCACTACTTGGGCTATATCTAGTCTAGTGAAAACTATTTTATACATCAAACTACCAACATCACTAGCATAAGTAACCATAAACATATCCTCAAAAATCATCATCATAATTAGGACACATATCTAAGCTCAACTTAGTACCAATTGAAAATGGAATACTAACTAGCTTACAGTCATGCATATTAAACCTCTGCAAAAGGGTATCAACATAATTACTCTTAATTGACCAAAGCTTTTTGTGAACCTGATCTATGTTGATCTCCATCCCAATGTATCCCACAATTCCTATATATGTGTTATCTACCACACTATTTTTGTTTAGTTCTTATTGCATCACCCTAGGGTTAATTTATTTGACATAAAAAATCTATACCTTAAGCATGCATTTTATTATCAACACTTGGTTCCATTGTCAAGACCTAGTTTCTTAGTCTATAAGAATAAAATAAAAAAGTAAGGAGAGAAATTTGTGATAAAGTAGATTACTATCAAAATTAGTATTAATGATGGTTATTGTAGTCATTGATATATGCAGTAGCACACAGTAGGTGCTAAAACTTAGTGAGAGCTTACACACTTAGGGGGTGACTAAGGAATGGGGAGAGATCTAAATGGATGTGACCATATAGACAAATCTAGGCTGATGCCTGAGATGAATACAAAATATTAAGAATGGATAACATTAAATTCAAAAATTTATGGAAAAAGGATATAGCAATAAGGTAAGATAATTTTTGTTGAGATTGAAATGGGATTGGAATAGAGATAGAATATAATCATCTATGAGAAAAATAAATAAGAATAAATAATGTATCCAAGATAGAGAAGAAAGATATTAGACGAGGATACAAAAGCTTTTAGAGGCATCTCTAGAGAACACCAAGATGGTTGTAGCTAAATAAACCCATAGAACGAAGAAAATTGGATGCTCAATGGACATGAAACTCACTAAAATTGAAGAACCACCATGGCCCTAGTTCAAACCATAAAATAAATTTGACTTAAATGATAAGATAGTTAAAAAATATGAGGCATCTGAATCATGAATAGATTACAATATTGGATAGAAAAAACTACACATATAGTGGAAGAGGAGAGGCTTAAAAGTAATGGTACCTAACCCATAAAATGGAGAACCCATGAGCCACTTGCGAATAAACATTCTAACTGGTCTCAACCAAGGGTTATAATAAACAAGAATTTTGAGGATTTGGTAACTCTAATATTTGTAAGAAGATAATTTTAACTTTTATAGTGGTCATTGGAATAGTGAAGCAAGTAGGCATGAAGAGACACAAATAAGGAAAGAAAATAAGAAATTATTGTCTAACAAAAATGATAAGAGAGATCTAGGGAAATGAAAAAAATCAATAATAAATTTTAATTTATCATGGAAAATATGGAGATATTGGAATAATACCAACCAAATAATGATCAATAAGTAAGAAAATAATTGAAATATTAATGAATATAACTTGTTAACAAATGTAGAGTTGTCAAAAGTTACTTCCACCAAGTCGAAGAGACACTTTGAAGAGGTTGATCCCTAACCAAAGAGCCACCATAAGATAAGAAGAGTATCCAAGTAAGAGATAAATAGTAAATCCTTGCTTAGGCAAGAGAAAGAAAGATCAAGAAGAAGTTGTGTGAAGGATTTTGAAGAGATATTGATTAGTGATTATTTTGAGATTTAGTTGCCTAGAGAAAAGCGTAGAGAGAGTAAATTAGTAAAAAAACCAAAGAGTATAATGAGGTATATTAAGATTACAATAAAAGGATAAGGAGAACCAACAAAAAAAGATATATAATAGGGAGGAATAGAATCCAAATCTGCAAAAATTGGTCTCAAATAGTATTAAGCTCCTTGTGTTTGGAAAACACACTAAGGATGTAATCAAATATATGTTTATATTGGAAATATAACTAGAGTAGGGGTGGTATTGATGATTATTAGACCCAATTATACGAATTCATGAAAAATATTAGACATGAATCTTTGAGGTGGTTTATGAAATAATTACCAAAGCATGATAATAAGTGAGTTATTTTTTACAAATTTTTACTCTCCAAATGCCCTGATTGAAAGTGTAAGTAATATGACATAAATTATGCAAATAAATAATGAATCAATAAAGTAATACACCAAATAAAATTAAAAGTGTGGTTAGGAAGCTAGAAGAACCATTTAAAACAAAAAAAAAACTGAGTGGTTTTTATTAGGATTAAAATGATATATTAGAGCTACAATAGATGGGAGAATTTTCACCATATACAAAGAAGTGATAGAGTTAGAAACTAAAATGGTATCCCAATCTTGGATGAGAAAGAATAAATCTTGTGGAAATGAGGAAATAAAAAATAGAATTCGAAAAATTAAAATTAAAAAAGAAATTTAGGTGAAGGGTGAGATGAATGAAATTTATCCTTTATCTAAAAGGACCAATATTTGGTGTACTTACTATAGTAGAGAGTATAATTTAAGGTATGAATTTCCAATGATAATTTTGGTGAGGTATGAGTTGTAAACCCTAAATTCATAAAGCTAAATCTCCTCACAAAGGCTAGGGGTGTCAAATTTGGAGAAAATACCACACACTTATGATCAAGCTTAGGAAACATAGGACCAATTGTTGAGGTGGGTAAAACCTCGTTTAATTTTGGATTTTATAAACCAAATGGGGATTCCTTAAGGTGTTGTAATATATTTCACCACAAAAACTAAACACCTATCTCGATACAAACCATACCCATTGAATATTGCACCCCTATTTTAGTTGTCACTTCATGCCTATATGTTGGTTTGCAGTATTTAGGGTGAAGAAAATTATTAAAGTAGATAATATACCACATGAATGTCTATGGATGTGTTATATGATAACCCCTTATGATGTTATACACATTTAGACATGATAGGGAAAAAAATTACAACACAATATGAAATGATGTTTTATTTTGATTGTTTAGAGGTTTGTTGGATTGATGGATAATATTTAGTTCATGTAGATGGGTGCCTATACCAACTAGGCAAGAGAACCTAGGATTCTTACATTCCATGTACTGAATAAAACAAAATGGGATATCTTGATGAAGATATACCAAACAACCAAACTTATATAAATGCACACATAAATTAGTTTCTATACATGCAAATGAATAAATACATAAGTTTCAAAAATTTATAAGAATATACCTACTAATCTGAAAAAACCTGCACATTTATTTATTTATATTTTGAAGATATATTATAGAAACATATTTTTATAATATTTTGGCTAACTACCTAGTCAAAAACACATCCAAAATATGCAAAAATACTCCTGGAGACACTCAAACAATTTATATATGCTATTTTCAATCTTTCTTCAAAATTTATGGATGTTCATTACATAATTTGGGTCAACCCAGATCATCAAAATACAAAATACCTTTCCCTTTTCTAGAGATAATGAAACTAGGGTTTTCTATTGCGATTTTCTTGCATTAATACACTCTTTCTTTATTTCTATCTCAATATTTCCTTCCCTTGAAATGAAAAATTTCAACCCTTATATAAAAAATATTATAGAGATAGTCCCCATAAATGGGTGACACTTTCCAAAAGATAAAATTTCAAAAACATTGTCGATCTCTTGCACCAATTTCCAAGGAAAATGCTATAAACTTTATTGGAAAGTAAGTCATGAAGAAAATGTTGCATTAATGGTTGAATGAGTTGTTTCCTTCTTCCAATATATTATTTGTATCTATTCCTTTATGATGAACTATTTCTTCTAGGTGGATTTTTTTTATCAGACAATTATGTATCATAAATAGCACTTTGGTTGTGCATGAGTGGTGCAATGCATTAAATTTTTCATTGGCACCCTATTTTACACTTTTTTTAGAAGATTAATGTTGTGTTCAATAACTCCAATTTTTTCTTGAAGGATTGACTATTGGTGTATTTAGGTGAAGAAGATTAATGGCCATCACATATTGTAGTTTTATGAAAGAGCCTTGGTAATTGAAAAGACCTACCAAACATCAAATTTATGCTCCTATCCATATATCTAGTGCCATTGGTTGGGGTGATCAATATATGGAAGGTAATAGAATCATAGCATCTCACAACACATAATGAAAACTAATCCATTATATGTGGTTCTATTTTACCTTTATTCCCATTGTGCATCATGCATATATAAGTGGGACATGTACTCAAAACCACATTGCAAAGATCCTTCATAATGTAATAATAATTTTCCATTTTTTACTAATGAATATACTATTCCAAAACTAGAAACTACATCAAAACTTCCTCCCAAAAGAGATAAATTCATCACACATTATGAGAGTGATGATGGGGCCCTCACTCTAAATTGTGATGTGAAGGAATTATGTAGTGTAATAGAATATTTCCAACTAGAAACCATGTTAGCATAGAGAGATAAAACCCATCACACATTACACATTTAAAAGTGGGGTCTACATTCAAAATTATGATGCAAAGGAGTTGTGTGGTGCAATAGAATGTTGCTAGTTGTCATAAGATGCCAATTTTGTTTACAATGGAGGATAAATCAAAAACAAGGAAATCATGTAAATCATGTGAGACCCAAAATACAACATGAGGAGCTTTCCACAAGCTATAACAATTAGTACTCTCAAAGATATGGTAGGGGATGTTACCATAATAATACAAGAGGTGGTTATGTAAAAGGAATATGTAAAAGAACAACTTACTATTACTATGGTAAGCAAGGTCATATGCCAATGAATGTATAAGTAGGAAAGAAGAAAAAAAAGTTGTGAGTTTTATAGGGATACTACCCATGATGCATTCAACTATCCTGAATCCACAAAATTATATAAAAAATATACTAGTGCTAGGAAAATGAAGTGAAAAACTATTAGGACTAAATTCAACATGTTGTGCTAAAGTTAATGATAATACAAAATAAATTAGGGAAATGTATTAGATGATATAATAAAAATGATATAGAATCCAAATGTGAGGTAGGAAAACCTCCCATTATAAAAGAGGAGATATTGGAAAAGTAATATAAAGAAAGGAAAAAAAAACTTAGAAGGAAAGATATTGAGGAATTCAAAATGGATGATAGAGCTACAATGATTGATTGAGGGATATATACAAACAAAAAGAAACTATAGACACCTGAATTTGACCACCCCCATATGGTCAAATTCACCCTTGTAATCATCCATCCCACATCCTTCATCTATATTAATTAAATAAATTATTATTTGATTAATATTTCATCTTATTCTAATGTACCCTAAGGTATTTAATCAATAAATTAAATACTTTACACCTTTCATCTCTAAACTAAATAAATACCCCAATTTATTTAATTTAGTCAATTTAGCTTTTATGAATTAAATTAATTTTTAATTCATTTTCCTCTCTCCTCATGTCACATCCTCCATAATTCTGTAATCCATATTAATCTAATTAATATGTGATAAGGATGTGCACACCCCTAATTTTCATTAGGGTCACATCCTCCATAATCTCCCACTTGTCCTTAATCTATCATTATCCTACCTAATCCCACATTTGCACAACATTAATCACTTGATTAACCCAACCTAATATCCATGCCATTTATGGAATATGTCCTAAGTCAACCAACATTAAATGCTTTCTCCATTTGGAGAAGGCAACCCCTTCCCTATGTGAATTTTTAATTCACATTTATTTATCCAATGTATTTTAAGAAATTTTAAATTCCTTCTCCCATCCCCATGAGGATCTTTGAAGAATTTTTAATTCTTAAAATGTCCTCTCATGCATATGTGGACAAGGACCTCCTTTATGAGGAGATTTTGTCCCTTACCAAGGTACAACCTAGTACCTCCATTTCACCTCCACCTCATCCCTTCATTTCCATCTCATTTGCCACATGTCAAGATGTGTGGGCTTGTGAGTTCTCAACTCACCCTAGCCATTGATCTCATCCATCATGGATTAATTTGGACCCTCTGTTGCTTTAGAGGCACTTCCCCTAAAAATGGTAGAAATATCTCCATTTGAAACAACACACAACTTTGTAAATCTCTCAAGCACTCACACTTAGAAATCAAGCACTTAGCAATTTGCATGTCATCCACCATTGTTGCAGCCACCTTTGAGCTCTCATCTTGCATCCATTGCAATACCCATTTGCATCATTAGAATCCTCATCACTACATTATCATTTGGAGCTAGGATTTTAGCCATGTTTCCACCAAGGAACACACATATCAAGCATCTAAAGGGCCAACCAAGAACATCATCTAAACAAGGTAAAATGTTTCAATTTATTGTATTTTTTAAGATTCAACTAGGTCTAATCTGAGTGTTTGTTTTTGTCGCTTCCTTTGTTGCATTAGTTTAGCTTTTTGCATCTTAGAGTAGGAATTCACACTTGTACACATTTATGGCACACCCGATGGGACCCACGTCACAGGTCTATTTGATGTTTTCTTGTTGTTTGAATTTTTGTAGGTTCAAATTTAATACATAGAGGCAAATCCGCCCCAAACGGGCGAGCTTGCTTGACCTAGGGGTGTACCTGCATTGAATGGAGGTGAACACACTACCACCCTTTTATATAAAGTTCAAATTTGTAATCACAAATATAGACTGACGAATCTAGAGGCGAACACGTGAGGACGAGTGAACCTGCTTAGAACTGAGGCAAATTTGCATGAGTTACATATTCGAAAATGTATATGCCCCTCCATGTAATAGGCGACTGTGACTTTGCCTATCTCCCAGAACAGGAGAAATTAAACATGTAAGAAGGGTGAAATTGTCTCACATAGAGGAAAATTTGTGGTAATCTTAAGCCTTATATTTTTCAATTTGAGCTGAAATTTGGTTTTGGTTTTGGGTATTGATCGACTAACTCGTCTATCTGTGAGTGTGGGTTTTACTAACTTTTGCACAGTGAATCATTTGTCCAAGACTGGTGGTAGAAATTATTGACATATTTTTTGTTAGACGATCGGTCGAAGATCCATTAGTTAGCTCTGTGTTTTGTCTTTTTTGCACTAATTTAGGCACACATAAATTAATTAAAGGGTCAAAACCATGTTTTTTGTGTTTAGGAGCGAATTTTTGAAGTATCCACTCCCCTTGCACCTTTCATTGATCCTGGGTGATGAGAAATCACAATTCATTCTAGTCTAGTCCAGTCTACCCAGGAAGTGTTGGTGCATCTAAGCTCTCCCATTGCACTACGCACGAGCCTGGGAACAAGCTGAAGTGTCTAGTATTTCCTTCCTTTAGTAGGAATTTCTTGGGATTTCATCACCTGAAGGACGATTCCAACCACGTGTTATTGGAAGGGTATATAAATGGGGGAGAGCTAAAGCCATACCCTAATCCAATCACATCATGTCTAGCAAAAAATCAAAGCTAGGGTGATACCTAGATAAGACGTGTAGGGTTGGTCCAAGTTTCCAGTACCTTGTTGGGCTCTCGATCCATGCTTTTGATGGGTTTGTGTTCATGATTGTGCCTCACGTACCTAGCATATATCGAGGACGCACGATATAGCCTATTTATCCTAGATAGAGACTTGTGTTTTAGTCACAGCTTGGTGTAGTGTTGGGGATGTGCACCGTACCCCGAAGTTACTCACCATGTACTCCCTTCGGTTGAGATAGAAATCCTTATGGTGGAATACAAAAGTCCTCGAGTGAGAGAGAGAAGGTGAGCCCATGGTATTTGTTGATGACCTTGTGCCATTAGATCTTTATCTATCCACCTTCATGAGAAAGGGTGATCCAGAGAACCACCCGGTATCACGAAGTATTAACCTTGGGGTGTCCCCTCAAGGTGGTGGGCCTACATCGAGTTTGTAAACCCTTTATCACTAATTCTAGGATTGTGTTGCCTGGCATGTCTTCTTGTGTGATACTAGTGCTTGTCATTAGTCTGAGTCAGTCCACCCTTCTATTTGTTGTTTTCGATGTTTTCTATCCTTTATCATAGTCTGCCCCTGCCCTCAATGGCGAGTTTGATCCTCATAGGGGTGAACTTGCATTGTGGATAGGCAATCCTACCCTGAACGGGGGCAATTCTCTGTCTCGAGTCTAGTCTAGGTCAACCTTTAAGTGATCTAATCCTCGTCAGGGGTGAATTTTTCGGTGGGCCCCTCCGTTAGGTGACCCCGTGTCTTCTTGTTTCCTTAGAATAGGTGATCCTACTTCCTTCATAGGTGAGTTTGCGTCATCCACACCTATTTATTGTAGAATAGGTGAACCTATTGTTCGCAAGGGTGATCTCGTTTTCTGTCTAGGCCTCCCTCATCCATACATCCCTCAAAATAGGAGAACTTGTTGTCCATAGGGGTGATCCCACGTCTTTCCATACTATCCCCATATGTACATTTCAAGACATAGGCGAATACATTGACCATTAGATACGCATTTTTGTTTGCGTCCGTACACCTCAAGAAATAGGTGAATGTGATCCTTAGATAGGCGATTTTGTGTCCCTTGTCTTCCTGTTCCCTTTAGGGTGTTCGAAGATATAGGTGATCTTGTGCCTTAGAAAGGTGGTCTTTTCATAAATATAGGCAAACTTGATCCTTAGATAGGCGAATTTGTGTCTCGTGTCTGCATGTTCCTTTTGGCATCTTAAGGTATAGGCAAGCCTGAGTCCTAGATAGAGGCGATCTTGTCAAAACACATAGGTGATTTTTCTAACCCTTAGATAGGCGAACCCGTCACTTGGAGGGGTGATCTGTCTAGAAATAGAGGCGTATGCACTTACCATACAAAAATCCTAAGAGTAAACCCTCTTAACCACTGAAACCCTATTATTTTTTTAGTCTGTTTTCATGATCAAATTTTTTTATCATCATCCATCTACTCGTAATTGTCATTTTAGTACATCTGCATTTTTCAAAAGTCATCGAATCCTCAATCCAATCACATAGGTGTATCTTAGGACATTCCTAGATTTCATTTCCACCAAAATTCCATCAATCTGAATCCTTTAGACTTCATTTTAGGGGTTTTTTATCCAATTGGGCTAGGTAACTAACCCTAAGTGTCATCATCCATGCTCACTTGGGATTGTTATCTATCCTAAGTTAGTAATCCTCCACGGCCTTATCAATCTCCTCTCATCGTGAGGTAGATTTTATGTTGTGATCATCTTGTTATCATCAAGTTAAGCCCTTAAACCTAGTTTAGAGTCAATTTCATCAATCCAATCTAATCAATCATCCAATCTCACCAATCATCTAATCCAGTCAATTGATCTAATAGGATCCAATCCTACTAATTATCCAAATCATCCCATCCAATCTGATCAATCAATCCATCAATCGATCATATAATCCAATCAATCCTTTATAAATCATTTAGGTCATCACTTAAGTGCATCCTAGAGCTTAGTGTCATCCTAGCCACCTAGTTGTTTTGCATTTTCATGCCCATTACTCGGTCACAAGCAAAGAAACTTATGGAACAACAAAAACCCCAAGGTACTCAACCTCAGATGCCCCAGGATCAACCTTCCAATGGTGGTTCATCATAATCTAACACTGAGGTCCGCACTAAATCTTCTCCCAACGAAAGCATGGTTAACCAACCTGAGCTTATAGTTGATGAATACCTCAGTAATCCCACCAATTTGCAGATGATAGATCATCTTCTAGATGAGCATGGGGACAAGATATTTTCCACCTTAATCATGAAAGGTATCAAACCACCACCAGAATTTGAATTATCCAAATATGTCAACATTACACCTCCTGCACCTCCTATGTAGCAAGATCCTCAAAATTCCTAAAATGATTCAAGAAATTCATACATCCCCCAAGGTCCACCCCAAGAGGGTTGGTATCATCCTGATTTTGTCAATGTTTTTCTTTATCAGGTGATACCTCTTATACCACCCCCTCAGGTTACAATTTCGATTATGGGTGCATCTCCTAATCTTAACAATCCTCAAGGCCCTGATCCTAACAATCCCCTTGGTCCTGATATTTTTCAAGGTCCTCCCAATCTGTAAGGCATGAAAATCCTGCAAGGTTCAACCCCCATAGCATCCACACTACCTCTTACACCAAACCAATCGGGTCCACTTCGAGGGAATAGTAGGGGCAACACTTATAATCCTTTCTCTACACCACCTCCACCTCTTGGTCTTGCACCCACATCTAGCTTATCACCACCTCTATTTGCACCCCAACATCTGCCTCAAGTAGTCTTCCACCACAACAAACCCTGTCACAACCTTCACTTCACACTATTATCCCATCATGACCTCAACAACTACCCTTGCATCAAGCTCAGGGTAATCCATCTCAACCCCTACATCAATCACAAGGTAATCCCCAACAAGGTCAAATCCCATAGCAACATCAACAACAACCTCCACATCAACCTCAAGGAACTCCCTCACAACCTCCTCATCAATCGTAGGTCATCCCCCAACAACCACCATATTACCAACAACCCCCTCAACATTTGCAAATCTCGACACATTTCCAATAATCCTCCCAAAAAATCCTAGGCAACCTTACTACCCAATACCTATATTATCCTCAAAGCACTTATCATCCGTAAGCCACTACATCCAATCCCAATCCCAATTATTATTACTACACTCTGTAACAATCTTAGCAACAACCATCTTACACACTACAATCCCAACATCGACCATCCCACACTACTATTCAAAAACCACAACAACCCCCACACGCTTCCCAATAGCAACCCATCTACAACCACCAAACCTATCCATATTACTATCAGCAACCAGTATCATATCAATAGGGTGCCTCCTCCTCATATCATCAAGCTCCACCATCGTATCAACAATCTTATGCAAATCCCCAATCCACGTATCCCAATTAATATCAACAAATTCCTTCATATCCACCTCCCCCATCACATGATCAAACCATTCTGACTCTATCCTCATCCTATCAATAATATCCCCCCTACAATCAATCCAATCCAGCCAATCCTACTCAATCAACACCTATCAACAAGGAGTGAGAAGAGGTTAAATACCACTAGTACAAAAACATAAATAAATGACTAAAAAAACTACTAAAAATTGGTCATATGATCAGTAGTTTGGTGATGTGACCACTAGTAGTTTATTTCTAGTCATTTATAACACGACCAAATTCATGACTAAACCATTTTTAGTCATTTATTAGTTGTTTTGGTTGATCAATTTGGTGGTATATTTAGTTGTTAATTTAGTCATTGATTGTTGTTAGCTAATCATTTATTTAGTCATGGTAGTCATTTATTTAGTCATGATAGTTGCTTATTTATTCATGGTAGTTGTTTATTTAGTCATGGTAGTCATTTATTTAGTCATGGTAGCCATTTATTTAATCATGATAGTCATTTATTTTAGTCATTGTAGTCATTTATTTTAGTCATGATAGTCATTTATTTAGTCATGATAGTAATTTATTTGGTCGTTATAGTCATTTATTTAGTCATGGTTTAGTCATTTACAAATCAAATCTAACTTAATTAGTATCATAGATATTCAAATGTTGAGAGAAGCACCATGAAATGAAGACTAAAATGCTTCAACATATGATTGATTAGACACAAGAGGAGCCACAAAATAGTATTTATGAGTGAAAAAAAAACCACTCTAAAAATTTACTTCATTAAGCCTTATTGGAAAATCAAAACCTCTTACATTCAATGTCTCAGTGACAACTAAGATTTACAAAAAAATCAATGACAACTGAGTTTATAAAAAACTCAGTGACAACTGAGATTTACAAAAAAATATAATGAACATTGTTAAAATTTCAAGCATCATAGAGCAGGAATTCATATATTGTAATGCTAATTTTCCACAGCCTCTTCCTCTACCATGACCACCTTTGCAAAACAACATAATGGAGAAAATGATGAAATACACTAAAAATGGATGGTACTTCTTTAACAATTTATTTCAATGATGATATACATGAAAGAGAGCACAAATTTGGCGATGGATATGCTATATAGGGTACCCACTACATAAGAAATTTTAGATTTGATCACAATATTTGTAAAAATATAAACAAATATGTCCTTACAAAGCCTCTTGAAGATTCTTTTAGAAACTGTAAGGGAAGTGTGTTAGTCACAACTATTTTGTAGAAAAATTTGTAAGCTTGATTCTTTTCAACCTAAAGTGGGGCAATCTGAGAATCCAGGTTTGTAAGATGATAATAATAAAAAAGAATATGAAAAAAAATGTAGTAAACTAGTTAAAAGGAAAGATCAAATGGCTAAGTAAACCATTTTTTGGGCATCAAGAATCCTCCCCTCCATTTCGATTTTCCTTACTCCTTTGTGTAGGTAGTACCATGGTCCTTACTCCTCTTCCTTGTTGATATTGACCTTTCACTTCTCCAATTTGGCAAGTTGCAGCCTAAAAATAAGGTTTCAATGAGGGTTTTAGAGTATGTTTATTAGAATGAAAATTACGGCCAAGATCCTAATAATGAGCACATTTAGGATTTAACATTATGACATCCTTTACCCTAAGTACTTAAGTATTGTCGCTGCCATGAGAAAGCCCCAATAAAATACATGCAAAGTATTGCCGCCGTCATGAGAAAGCCCCACAGATGGGTAAAAGGAAAAACCATAAGACAAAGGAGATCGATCACCCCAATTTGCTAGATCCGCTATAAAAGGAGGCCACAACATTAAAAAAAAAACTTCATAAAGGAAAATAACATAGAAATTAAAAATCATAGCCTCAAAAGAAAGAAATCGATAGTCAAAGTCACTTTCCAAGCAAATGAAGTCTTTATTCTTTTCACCCAAGTTGTGGGCATTCAAAATTTGGTCCCTTCCAAGCCACCCAACTGAGTCATCCATTACCATATGAGGGCGTGCTACCAGTGTTGAGTTGCATCCCGAGATCATTCAGAGAAGGCGAGCTGAGAGTGCCCCGACCGCTATTGGTTTCAGCTCCTCCAAACTCTTCATGCTCGTATTGACCTTTCACCTCTCCAATTTAGGGCTTTAGAGTATGTTTATTAAAATGAAAATTACGGTTAAAATTTTGCTGCTTGTAGTTGCCCGCTTTTATTTGCCCTCATTTATTGGATTTCAAGTTGGAATTCAAAATAAATAAACTATAATACATAATCTCCTCCACAATAAATATTATTAAATATATTATAATATTATATTATTATATAATATTAAATATATTATAATATAATATTATTAAATAATATTAAATATATTATAATATTAATAATATAATATGGAAATAAATAAAATTATTATGGAAATAAATCATATTATCATATTATATTATATATTATAGAAACAAATTGTATTATTATGGAAACAAATCATATTATAATATAATTTGTTTCCACAATAATATAATATAATATATATTATAATATTTTACCTGTTATATAATAACATATAATAATATAATATTATATAATATAAATATTATATTATATTATTATATAATATTATAAAATACATATATAATATAATAATAAATGTTATAATATTTTACTTGTCCCATTTTCATGTTTCACCAAACCCGTTGCTCTTCCTTCAGTGTTGTGCGGTTGTACGGTATATAATAATATAATATTATAAAATACATATATAATATAATAATAATATAATATACATATATAATATAATAATACCCTAGCCGGCTACCCTGTAGCATTGTTAAGCGCAATTCCACAAGAAGTAAATAATAATATTATTACTATATTATATATGTATTTTATATTATTATATTATATATGTATTTTGTAATATTATATAATATTATTATATATTACACAACCACACAACACTAAGGAGGAGCAGTGGGTTTGGGTGAAACACGAAAAACATGGGACAGGTAAAATATTATAATATATATATTATATTATATTATTATGGAATCAAATTATATTATAATATGATTTATTTCTATAATAATAATATTATATTATAATTATATAATATAATATAATTATTATTGTGCAAAAGCGGGTTATGTATTATTTTTTTTTTAGAATCTGCTGGCATTATATTATATAATAATATAATATTATACAATAATATAATATAATATAATATTATATAATATAAAAATTATATTATATTATTATATAATATTATAAAATACATATATAATATAATATAATATTATATAATATTATAATATAATATATATTATATCATATCATATTATAATATATATTATAATATTATATAATATTATATAATAATACAAACCACTCCCTCAATTCAATTTTTTTTTTTACTTATTCACTTTAATATCATATTGTCTAGTTTTTATTTGTATGACTAATTGTTTAGCCATTTTAATTTGTGTGACTAATTATTTAGTTGTGTTTTTTACCCCATGATCAAATTAGTCATTTATTTAATCATTTATAGTTGTGTTGCAAAAAATGAGTAGAATTTAGTCATCTTTAGTTGTTGTGACTAAAATTTTTAGTCATGTAGTCATTTATTTGCCAAATTCTACTAGTGGATGCATTAAGGAACATCCAAAAAGTCGTTTAAGTTTGACGAGATTTGTCCCTATCCATTTGATCCCTCTATCTCTCTTGTCCCCTTTCCTAAGCACTTTGAAATGCCAAAGTTTGATAAATACAAAGGAAAGGGTGACCCAAGAACCCACTTGCAGAAATTTTACACACATTGCCAAGAAGTCCTGCACAATGATAATTATCTCCTATGATTATTCTCTAGTAGTCTGAAAGGGATAGCTCTAGACTAGTTCATGGGTCTTCAAAAGGGGTCAATCTCTTCTTTTGTAGATTTTTCAGAAAAACTCATGGAAAACTTCTCCTTCAACTTGGAGAAGGACATAGATACCTTAGATCTGTTGAAAGAAAAACAATGTGAGGGAGAAAACTTCCCAAGCTACCTACAAAGGTGGTGTTCCTTGGCTAGTCAACTAAAATACCATCTTAGTGAGAAAGACATGGTGATCATCTTCGTTGCAAATGCCCATCCTGACATGGCACATAATCTTAATCTTCACTATATTACCACCTTTTCAGAAGTCATAGAGAAGGGCACCACCATTGAGAGGGCCCTCATTGCTAAGGGACAAGTCAAAATATTTAACTCAGATAAAGATAAGTCATCAGGTGATAGATCTCGCTACTGGAATAAGAATAAGAATGCTTTCAATGATGGTGTCACTGATACCAAGCATGTACAAGTAGCCAACACCTCACAAAGATTGCAATATGTCCCTAATCAACAATTGGCTCCCAATGCCATATCTATGCCACATGGTGCACCCTATCCTCCCCAACAGTCTAATCAAAATAATTAGGGCAACAATAAACGCACATTCACCCCTTTGGGAGAACCCTTAAGTGTCATTTTCAACAGGTTGCTTCAAGCAAGCTATCCAATTATCTATCCTATGACGAAGCCCTTTGACGAGTCAAAACCAAAGCCTGCTGGTATAGGGAAAATGAGTATTGTGACTTACAAAAAATCAAGGTTCATTCCACTAACAAGTGTCAAGGTCTCAAAATGTATATCCAAGATCTTATAGATCAAGGTGATATAGTAGTGGATGCAAATCAAGCAACATCGTCCAATGCTCAACTGTAAATATATCAAAACACTTTCCCCAAGCACAATCAAGGTTCCAACACTTCCAACGCTAATCCCAGACCTAGCAATAACAACAACCAAGGTAACAACACTAACAATATTAGCTATAAGAATGCACCCTATAACAATGATGGCATAGTTATGTGCATCAGTTAGGTAGAGCCACGCGTGTCCATGATCCGTGTTAAAGGAAAAGACCCACAATGTGTTGTTGCTATGTGTCACACCTACATATCCATTCTTGGACCTTCCATGTCATCCCAACTAGCTCCCAATATTATATTCTTGATCATCTTGGAAAGACTCCCGCTCAGATATCCATTTTGGATTTGCTTAAGTCTTCCCCCATCCATCAAGAAATCCTCACCAAAGCTCTCCAAGACACCCATGTGCCTAATGATATAGATCCTACTTAATTTCAAGCCTTAGTAGGCAATTTGTCATCCACATACCAGCTGGGATTCAGTCAAAATGATATGTCATCAATCAATTCAAACCACAACTATCACTTCCACATCGAAGTCCTTGTATCTCACCATAAAGTGAAAAGGGTCCTGTAGATAATGGCTCTGCCCTCAACCTCTATATGCTAAAGTTTATAAAATAGGTAGGGTATACCCAAGCTGACTTGAATAATTAGGTTATCACTATTAAAGCCTGTGATATTGCAGAAAGGGATTTTGAAGGCATTATTTTTCTTCCATATATTCTTCTCCTCGACTGCCCATGGATTCACTCTGTGCAAGCCATTCCCTCCACTTACCATCAGTACCTGAAATTTCCTTACAATGGGATGGAGGTAACCATTCATGCTAATCTTTAACCCTTTGACTATTTCATGATATCAAAGCCTCTTTCCCTCACTCCTGATATTTCCCAGGAGTTGAAGTAGGAGCACCTTAGGCATCATCCTCCAATCCATCTCACAATCCATCATCCAACACAACATCCACCACATCTAAATCCACCATCACCAAAGTCTAGATCATCGAAAAAGGTTGTGGAGAATATGAAATGTGTACTGTACTCAACATGGTGAAAATGCCACCATATCCCCACACGTATGGGAAACCCTCTCAATCAACACCAAAGGAAGAGGAACAAACCAAAACCCTCACCTCTAAGAATATGGGTTCAAATAGATTATGAGATTTGGGTACACTTCAAGATCAAATGGAAGATGACATTAGCCAATAGGTCTATAGAGAGGAACTAGAGCCATCACCTCCCCTTGTAGAATATTTCCAAGAGGTATATCCCATTCATCGAGGTTGGAAGAAAAATACAATTATCAAGGGGGAGGTCTTGGCATAGAAGAGCAAGGAATACTACAGCCTATTGAGACACCTGTGCAACCAAAATGTGTAGGCCTAGGTTATGACAAAAAGAAAAAGGATCCTACATCATCTTCTAGTACCTCAAATAATGTTAATACAGATGATGATCTCCTTGAGGACATTCTGAAAGAAGAAACCATCATACTCTCGTACAATGATGTAAATCTCCCATCCCTCTTTGATTCCAAATCAATCTTTACCATTAGGCTTTCCCTCCGCCATCCTGACCTGATTGATTGGGACTTACAGGATAACATACTTATCAACACCTATCCTTTAGTACAAAATTACATACATCTCATGGGATTGGGGGAAGATGAAAACCCTAACCACAAAAATAGACAAAATAAAAAAGGGTCATCTAGTGAAAACCTCTCTGAGGCAATGCTTGACTCATCAAAAGTAAAAACAAAGGGTGTATTCAATGGTGAAAACCTTGATGAGGTTCTGGAGGATGGGGATGTTCATCTTCCTCTTGTAGGAGCTCACTTTTCTGAATGATCTTCCATCCTGATCAAAGAGACACAAGAATTCAATTTGGGAACAAAAGAAGACCCCAAAATCACTTACATAGCCAAATCATTGTTAGAGGAAGAGCATTCCACCATTGTAAGCTTTCTCAAGGAAGGAATCATCAACATCGCATGGACCTATTCAGACATTCCAGAACTAGATCCCGCACTAATTGTGCACCATTTTGATGTTCATCTGGATGCCAAACCTATTAAACATAAGCTAAGAAAAATGCATCCACAAGTTCTTTTCTCATCAAGAAAGAGTTGGAGAAACTATTAGAGGTTGGGTTCATAAGACCTATTGACTATTCTAACTGGATCTCCAACATAGTCCCTATTGCCAAACCAAATGGAAATATTAGAATCTGTACAAATTTTTGGGCTCTCAATAAAGCTTTCCTGAAGGAAGATTTCCCTCTTCCAAACATCGATATGCTAATAGATATTAAAATAGGTCATGATATGTTATCCCTCATGGATGGATTTTTCGGCTACAACCAAATCTGAATCTCACTAGAAGATCAACATAAATGTGCCTTCACTACCCCTTGGAGCACCTTTTGCTATAATGTCATGCCATTTGGTCTTAAAAACGCAAGGGCAACTTATCAACATGCAATGAATTCTATCTTCCATGACCTCATCCATATCATCATGGAAGATTATATTGACGACTTACTAGGAAAGTCCAAGACCAAAGAAGAGCATCCTGCAATCTTGAAGAAAATATTTGATCGGTTAGAGCACTACAAGTTGCATCTCAATCCAAAAAAGTGTGTTCGATGTCACATCTGGAAAGTTATTGGGCTTCATAGTCTCTAGAAGGGGTATTGAAGTAGATCCTACCAAAGTCAAAGCAATAATGGAAATGCCCCTGCCACACAACCTAAAGCAATTAAGGAGTCTTTAAGGAAAGTTATAGTCCATTAGATGCTTCATAGCCCAACTTGCTAACAAGTGTCAATCATTCACCCATCTGCTATGCAAGGACATCACTTTCAAGTGGGATTTAGAGTGCCAACAAGGATTTGATAGGATTAAGGAGTACTTGGTTCACCCACCTATTCTAATGCCTCCCATTCTGGAAAAACCAATTTTGTTATACATCTCAGCTACATCCATTTCACTGGGGGAATTATTAGCACAACATGATGAGTTCTCCAAGGAATGTGCTATCTATTGCATCAACCAAATGTTGGTAGGCTATGAGCTCAACTATTCTCCTATGGAAAAAATCTTTTTTAGCAGTGGTCTTTAGTTCAAAAAAGCTTCATCATTACATGCTTAGTCATCCCATCAAGCTAATATCAAAAGTGGACCCATTTAAGTAATTGTTATCCAAAAATTCTTTGAATGGTCGTATGGCCAAGTGGGTTATGTTACTGAGCGAGTTCGACATAAAGTATGTGGACCAAAAAGAAATTAAGGGATGGGTGATAGTGGATCAATTGGCTGATGCTCCTTTGGTTGACACATATCCATTAGCAGTTGTGTTTCCTCATGAAGGAGTCCTTACAGTCACATAAATAGATATATTGATGCTCTACTTTGATGGGTCATATACGCATAACAAAGTTGGTGGGGGTGTTCTATTCATTACTCCTTAAGGTAACTATATCCCAAAGTCATTCAGGTTAGCCTTTCCATGCACCAATAATATTGCTAAGTATGAAGCTTTAATCATTGGCCTCAAAATCGCCATCCAATGGAACATCACCTGTCTTCAATTCTTCGATGATTCCCAGCTCATTATCAAGTAGGTCAATGATGAGTTTTAGACCAAAGATGATAAGGTTTTGTCATACAAACACATGGTGGATGACTTTAAAAATTACTTCACCCACATACAATTCAAACAGATTCCTAGAGTCTAGAATAAAGCAGCAGATGCAATGGCTACGATTGGTTCCCTTATTGACATGCCTAGAGATCGAATAGACTGTGAATTTCTTATTGAACAACTACTAATCCTATCATATGATGTCCCTGATAATGAGATGGTGTGTGATATTGTAGGTATTGATTCACCCTGGTACCATGACATCTATACTTACCTTCGTGACAACATTCTTCCACCTGGCCTTACCCGTAACCAACTAAAGTTATTTATCCAACACTCGTCCCGATACACGATTATGGGAGATACACTTTATCGTCGAGGGTATGATGGTATGCTCCTTCGATGCCTCAATGAATCAAAATCTCATATTGCATTAAACAATGTCATAGTGGTATCTGTGGGTCCCATTCTAATGGCATGGCCTTAGCAAAAAAGATTCTCATAGCAAGATACTATTGGTCCACTATGGAACATGATGCATGTGAGTTCATGAATAAATGTGTACCTTGTCAATAACATGCAAATCTAATCCATGCTCCAACAAAAGACTTGCAACCTATCATAGCACCATAGCCTTTTTCTCAATGGGGTTTTGACTTGATCGACAAGATTTTCCCACCATCCTCTGATGGCCATACTTTAATTATCACAACCACTAATTACTTTACCAAGTGGGTGGAAGACATTCCACTCTTTCAAATCATGGGTATTCAGATATCCCAATTCATCATCTTCCATATTCTCTACAAATATGGAATCCCTTCCACCATCATCACCGATAATGGAAAGTCATTCAAAAACCAACATATGAAGTTCTTTTGTGAGACCTACCACATCCAAAATCATTGGTCCACCCCCTATTACCCTTAAGGTAATGGTCAAGTAGAGGCAACCAACAAAACCTTGATTAAAATCCTCAAGAAGGTGGTCAATAATACTGGTCGAGATTGGCACCTCCATCTCCATTCCACCCTTTGGGCATACCACACATCCATCCGCACTACCACTAGTGCCACCCCATACTTTCTTGTATATGGTGTCGATGCAATCTTGTTGATCGAAGTCAAGATCATGTCACTTCAAATATCCCTGAAGAATCTCATCAGTGATGAAGATGCTCAGGTTGCACGCTTAAGTCAACTTGAACTCCTGGATGAAAAATGTATCAAGGCCTACAATCACCTTCAAGCATATCAACATCATCTTAGGAGGAACTACAACAAGAAGGTTCGTCCTCACTAGTTCAATGTTGGGGATTTGGTCTTGAAGGAAAACTATCATACCCAATAAGATAGAGAAAAGAAAGGAATGTTTGAACCAAACTGGTTGGGTCCCTATGTTGTCACAACAAAATACGGTTATGGGGGCATATAGGCTTACAATACTTGAAGGAGAGCCCTTGGAGGAGCCTATCAATATCGTGCATCTAAAGAAGTTCTATACCTAAGTAAGTTGGGTTATCCTACTTGGAAAAATGTAAAAAAAGTAAAAAATCATCAAAAATAAAAAAAATAAAAAATTCCAAAAATAGTAAAGAGAAATAATCCGTCCTATAGTCAAAACCACCCTTGGTGGTGCCTTGGATAAGTACGTTTGGTGAACACATGGCAACATGCACCATTCATAGAGGGATTAATCATTATCTACCTTGCATCCTATTTGTCTTATGCTTCCATCCATCCTATCTGCTTATCCTATCCTTAAACCTTATCGGTCTTGTCCTTCCATCGACATCCTATCTATCTTTCACCTCGTATATTTTGATTGAGCATTGGATGATTCAGATCAACTATCCAAAATCCTGAGCTTTTTATCCTAAATCTTGAGCTTTTCATCATCTGTATATCTATGTCATTTCATCGGTCTTGCATCCTCATCTAGGATCCTCCATCGTGTTGGTCATCATTAGGTATCATCTCATCTTTCTTCCATTTTTTTGAACTATGTTTCCCCTGAGATTTCACATAGGCAAGGCTAATCATTTGATTAGCCCCCGAGGCATTTGTCCATCTGGTCTTCATCATCCATCAAGGTCTCCATTGTCCTCTTTTTTCTTTTATCCATGGCCAGTCGTCAGTCTTTTAATGAACTACGAAGGCTCTACGCTTTCACAGAGGCAAGGATAATCTTGATCAACCCTCGAGCCCCTAGGTTTGTAGGGTTTGTTTCGATGTCGTGTCATGTCATCAAGTGCGTCCCTATTCAGATGATGCATACAAATAAAGGTCACTAGTATCATGAGGCTCAATTGGTTTTGAGTATCTGGAGTCATGTCGATCACCTAATCTATCCATCATCTTCGGTCTTAATAGGATGTATCCTTCCTAAATCAAACCACATCAATCCCATTCATCTTTTGATCCTATGGAAAAGGATGTTTGAATTTTTTTGATTCTTTTGACAATTTTTTTATCATTTGAGCTTCCTATTATACTTTTTCAGGGTCGCCACGATCTATTATATCAGGGTGTGCTTTGGCAAGTAGACATAGGGACATATCTTGACCTTTTGTTTGTTCTTGTCTTCCTAGATGTCCCATGTAGTACTCACCAAGTTCCCCATGGTCTTGCATTATGTTGGGGAATCCTTTGTGTTTGTGGTTATCCCAAAATTAGGCTCAACCAAAGCCCCTGTGGTTTTGGGGTGTTGGGATAGCCTTCTTATTTGTTGTGTTTGTTTTATGCATTGGACACTAATCGACCTTGGTTTTTTATACCCTAGCATATCTTTGTCTTATGCTATAGCAAAAATTAGTGCTCCAAATATGGAAAAATGGCATTTGATCTTCATTTTATTTATCTTCCCATTTCATTTCATTTCCCCCATCCATTTCCTTCTTGTAGCCTATGGTTAGTGATTTTGGTTGTGCAAATGTTTTCCTCCCACCTATTCTTCCTAACAGGATTCCTAAGATTTTGACAGGTGCACTCTCACACCCATCATCATTCATCTTGCTATGTTATACGATGCATTGCCACACCTATCATTGCTTATCTAGTTGTATTTACATTATTATTATCCATATGCATGTCATATCCATTGCATAACCATTTTCACTATCATCTTAAGTTGTTTAGATTGATATGGATATTTTATTCTAAGCATCTTAAGTCCATTAAATTATCATTTCATTGCATTATCATTTCATTTCATTATCATTTTCATCTTCATCTTAAGTTATTTAGATTAATATGGATTTGTTATTCTAAGAATCTTAAGCCCATTACATTATCATTTTATTGCATTATCATTTCATTTCATTATCATTTTCATCTTCATCTTAAGTTGTTTAGATTAATATATATTTTTTATTCTAAGCATCTTAAGTCCATTGCATTATCATTTCATTGCATTATCATTTTCATTTTCATCTTAAGTTGTTTAGACTAATATATATTTGTTATTCTAAGCATCTTAAGTCCATTTCATTGCATTATCATTCCATTTCATTACCATTTTCATCTTCATCTTAAGTTGTTTAGATTAATATAGATTTTTTATTCTAAGCATCTTAAGTCCATTTCATTTCATTATCATTCCATTTCATTATCATTTTCATATTTGTCTTGAGTTGTTTAGATTAATATAGATTTGTTATTCTAAGAATCTTAAGTCCATTTCTTCATTATCATCTCATTGCATTATCATTTTCATTTTCATCTTCATCTTAAGTTGTTTAGATTAATATAGATTTTTTATTCTAAGCATGTTAAGATAATTGCATATCATATCATTTCCATTTATATTATCGTTTTCCATTGTTTAGAGTTATTATTCTAAAAATGTTCATTCCTTTCATTATATACATTGAATTACATCCATCCATATCATGATCACATATACATGCATCATACATTTTCCTCCATTATATTTCATTCATCCATACATTATTCATCATCCGTGCATAACCCATTTTTATATCATACTTCATATGCACACATCACATAATAATCACAATAACATCGCCACCTGCACCACACATCATTAATAACATTCCCATAGCATTTATCACAAAAATCATAAATCATGTCATATCACATCCTGCATCCATAATCGTTAGACATCCATATCATCCACATAGACATAGAAATAAATCACCATAATAATATGCATACACCATACTCATAACCATATACAAGAACATAATAAGTATCCATCACATCACGTAATAACCACACATCATTGCATCAATGTCCATCACATATCATATATATATCAAAAAAATAATATAGTGTCCATCGAGTCCATAACAAGTCCATAATAAAAGATCACAAAAGTCCATAACAAGTCCATGATAAAACATAATAAATTCCAACCGCCAAGTCCATGAACTTCCATGAAATAAGGTACAAGTGCAGAGTGCTAATCAAATACAAAGACTATTTCTCCTAAATGAATAATGAATAATGAATAAAGAATCAACGAATCAATGAATATATCAATCTCTGAATCTATACAAAGAATCTATAGCCTTTGTTTCTGTGTACTACACATACACTCTGCACTTGTCAAAATCTAGGTCATGTCCCTCATCCCCCTCTCCTCACTGACCCATTACTCTTGACATCCATCCTCTGGGGGGAGTTTGGAACTAATCCTCTACATTGGGGAGGTGTCTCACAGAAGCTACTAAATCCCCATGTGTGGGTGGCCCCCTATGATGGGGTTGGAATCTATGGGACTACTCAGACGTATGGTGGCACTCTCCATGATGGGTTTGGTACCTCTCTAAAATAGGCACTCATATAATAACTAAACTTTGTCCTCACATCGGCCTCCCCTACCGCCTGTGCCCTAGCTAGGTCCCTCTCAATCCTATATTTGTCCCATAGTCCACTAATGTAGCACCTCTCCCTCTCCCAGGCCTCCTATGCAAGATGCATTTGATCTACCCATGCCTACAACTGTGCTATCCTCTGCGCCCTACATCCCACTCTCCCTATAGTACCTGCACCTATGCCTCCACCCTCTCCAACAAACCCCTTGCATCCTCCATGGTATCCTCTGCACACTCTTCTCTATCTCGAGCCTCATATCTTTCCCTCTGAGCCTCAACCCGCTCCCTCCGATCCTCATCTCTCTCGACCTACATCTCCTATACCCTCCTCGAGGCCTCGTCTGCCAGGGCCTCGTAATCCCTCTCTCCATATCTCATCATAAACTGTAGCCTCTCCACCTTACCTTGTATTTGGTCCACCTCCCTCTATAGCTTTTCATGATCTACCTCGAACTCCTATAATCTGTGTTCTGCTATGCCCAGCCTAGCTAGGGCTCCTATCAGTAATACATCGAGATCCTTTGGTGGTGGTGGTACATATGGAACGATAAATAATGGATCCACCTTTGGGGAATCCACTTCCATGGCCTGCTCCTCATCCCTATCTCTTGCATCTCCACATCATCATCTCCTCCCCTCCTATGCCTCCCCCTCTCCTCCTCCTCCTCCTCTAGGGCCTCGACAACTCTCTCTCAACATCTAATCCAAATCCTAGTTCCCCTACAGTTAGGTGCACTGTCATCATCCTCCCTGGTCCCCTCTCCGCCCACCATGAAGAGTATTGTACTATGGTACTTGTGTCTATCGGTCCTCCCCTCCATGGGTACTGTGTCATTTGCACTCCATCCTGCATCTGTCAAGAAAACTCTCCAGTTATCTGCTCCCTCCATATAGCTATTAGCTCTTGGGTGATCCGTCGAAATCTCTGTGGCCCCATGGGAATATCTTGCTCTATCCCAAACTGCCTAGTAACCCTGTCTAGCCTGTGAAGCTCTACAATAAAAGGATCCCAACCAATAAAGTAACAAACTAAGAAGAAGTAACCCCTATATCTCCTATCATCATCCCTCCACCCCTGGAAGCGTCGCACCAGACATGGCCTCTAGGTGATATCCTCTCCCCTCAAATCATCTAATCTCCTCTGCCATCCCTATAAATCCCCCACATCTTGGTAATGCAATATCCATACATGCTCCATCCCTCACCAGTATGCTACGCACAATGTCTCATCCCATGCCCCAACAATCAAAATGTCTGGTTTGGCAACACTGATGTGCTCCCAATCCCACACCTGCAGTAGTGTCACATGGATGATGCTCAATTCTCATCTATAGCAGACAACATGCATGTCTTGGTATAACTGAGCTAGCATGCACTCTCCCCATGTAAACTCCCCCTCTCACCTCTCCATAATGTGTCTCACAACCTCAATCACCTTGAGGTTGCAGAAGAATCCACTCCTGTCCAATAATAGAATCCCACTAATCAAGCCACAAAGGTATAATGGCAGAGTTGGCATCTCCAACCCCAAACATGCATCCAAATACAACTCCCTCCCCTCGGTAGCAAACTCAATTGGTCCAAATACATCATGTAGGCTCTTGTCTACTGCTCGGTTGCAAGTCCAATTGACCAAGTGCCCTTGGATGGGCAATCACAGAATCCTCTAGACATCCTCCAGAGTCATTGTCATCTCCCCTGTCGGGAGATGGAAGTTCAAGGTCTCTGAACTCCATCTCTCCATCAAGGTAGTTAGTAATCCTCTATTTGCTCTGATGTTGGGATATCCCAACATATGTAGTAGCCCCGCCTATGCCAAGGATCTATGATCATGGGAATTCATTTCCCTAACTGTCACCTCAAGTATTGTCGAGTGCCACATGTGTGTCCTCAACCTCTCGAAGTTCTACATTCATGTAGACTGTTTTGTTAGTTTCCTGACATTTCATTTCTTTTCTTACCTTTTTACCCCTATCCCACTTTGGTGATTTCGCCTCTATGTAAGGCGAGTTTGCCCATTTTCCCATCCCAATGGGTTCATCTATCCAGCTAGCACGTTCACTCCTTTCTTATCTTTTTGTGGGTTCACTTGAATGTCAAGCGACCTCGCCCCTTCCTTGTCTAGGTGCGAATTTGCCTATTTTATCTCCAGAGGTGAATTCACATTTTCCCCTTTCTTTGATGGGTGATTTAGCAATCACCCCGATGGGTGAATTCGCATTTGCCTATTTCCCCAATAGGTAGATTTGCATCTGCTCATTTCCCATTTTGGTAAATTCACATCCACCTTTTCCACTTTTGGGTGATTCTATATTCGCCCTTTCCCTTTCATTGTCGCCCTTGCGTAGCACAGGATCGGCCTTTTTGTGGAGAGGCAATTTTAAAATCACCCCTCCCCCAGTATGCTTGCCCTTACATAGAATGACTTCACCCCTTTCTTCGTCGATCCCCTTGGACAGGCGAATTTTCCTTGTCGGAAGGTTGAATCCTCCCTTCCGTGGCACGTCTGTACCCTAATCTACTTGACCCAAAATTCAAAAATGTGCTAAAAATCCAAATCAAAATCACAACGTTAGGGTCTGAGGCCTACCTGGGAGGGTACCATGCGCTCATAGTAGTACTGCCACACCTCCTCACCTCATTGGATCAACTCATCATCCACGAATGCCTCGTCATTGCTTGATCCATCAACCATCCTAGTCACTCTTTTTATCTCTCTCTCTCTCTCTCTCTCTCTCTCTCTCTCTCTCTCTCTCTCTCTCGTCTAGTCAGCTACCAAGTGTGAAAATGAGAATTAGTTGAATAGTAATTTTTCAAGTTTACTATTTATATAATTTTCATTTTTACCTCTAATTAGCCTTTTAATTTTTGGGTAATTTTTACCCTTTATTATTTTATTTTCCCCTTTTCTTCTGAGGGCTGCCATTCGCACCCCGTTTATCATTTTTCCTCCATTCAAAAGCCATTCTTCATGGTTTATTGTGGTCTATCGCATGTCACCCTCCATTTCTTCATATCAAGAAGTCGCCCGAGCCCCTTTATCTTCCCCATCCGCCCTCTCGAGGGATCATACCCTACCATTTTCCTCCATCTTTCCTTCCTATCTATTCTCCAGTGATACTAGGACATCATCTAACATTCTTTTCTTCTATCAAGTCTTCTATGTTTTATTTTTCTTTGAAACACTATTATCTAACGGTATTTCAAAGAGGGTCAAAATATAGATACCTAAATTTGACCACCCCCATATGGTCAAATTCACCCTTGTATTCGTCCATCTCACATCCTTCATCTATATTAATTAAATAATTTATTATTTGCTTAATATTTCATCTTATTCTAATGTCCCCTAAGGTATTTAATCAATCAATTAAATAGTTTACCCCTTTCATCTCTAAATTAAATAAATACTCCAATTTATTTAATTTAGTCACTTTAGCTTTTATGAATTAAATTAATTTTTAATTCATTTTCCTCTCTCCTCATGTCACATCCTCCATAATCTCCCACTTGTCCTTAATCTGTCATTAGCCTACCTAATCCCACATTTTCACAACCTTAATCACTTGATTAACCCAACCTAATCTCCATGCCATTTATGGCATATTTCCTAAGTCAACCAACATTAAATGCTTTTTCCATTTGGAGAAGGCAACCCCTTCCCTATGTGAAGTTTTAATTCACATTTATTTATCCAATGTATTTTAAGGAATTTTAAATTTTAAATTCCTTCTCCCATCCCCATGAGGATTTTTGAATAATTTTTAATTCTTCAAATGTGCTCTCATGCATATGTAGACAAGGACCTCCTTTATGAGGAGATCTTGTCCCTTCCCAAGGTACCACCTAGTACCTCCATGCCACCTCCACCTCATCCCCTCCTTTCCATCTCATCCACCACATGCCAATATGTGAGGGCTTGTGAGTTCTCAACTCACCCTAGCCCTTGATCTCATCCATCATGGCTTAATATGGACCCTCCGTTGCTTTAGAGGCACTTCCCCTAAAAACGATGGAAATGTCTCCATTTGCAACAACACACAAATTTGGAAATCTCTCAAGCACTCACACTTAGCAATCAAGCACTTAGCAATTTGCATGCCATCCACCATTTTTGCAGCCACCTTTGAGCTCTCATCTTGCATCCATTACAATACCCATTTGCATCATTAGAATCCTCATCACTCCATTATCATTTGGAGCTAGGATTTTAGCCATTTTTTCACCAAGGAACATACATATCAAGCATCTAAAGGGCCAACCAAGACCATCATCTAAACAAGGTAAAATATTTTAATTTCTTGTATTTTGTTTAGATTCAACTAGGCCTAATCCGATTGTTTGTTTTTGTGTCTTCCTTTGTTGCATTAGTTTAGCTTTTTTCATCTTAGAGTAAGAATTCACACTTATGCACACAAATAAATATTAGAAAAGATAGATTAAAGTGATGAAGAATTAAAAGACCCAAATAAAAGAGAATATAAAATGATAGTAATAAAATAAAAAATTGATTAAAATAATACACAATTAATAAGAAACTAAGAAATATTTTTTTAACAAAATGAAGCCTATAATTTGAAGGAAATGGTTAAATTAATAGAAGAGGAAATTTTATTGGAAAATCTTTAAAAGAATTCTAATCATTGGAAGAAAAATAACATATAAAAAATAACAAATAATACCATGGAAATCTAATGATATTAAAAAATACGACCTCAAATTGGGACCTTGGCAAAAATTTAGGAAAAGTGGAAGAAGAAACTAGTCTTGTAAGAAGTTAAATAGAAAAATAGTCAAAAAAGCCTTATTAGACTTGGGAGTAGATATAATAACCACAACTATGTGAAACCCTTACGAAATTACTTTAGTAGATGATTCAAGCCCTATACATCCCATATGGACATGACGAGACATATAAGTAGGTTTTATGAGCATAAAAATAAAGGCCAACTTTGAAGCCATTGACATGTAGGAAGAATCTCAATATTTCTTTGACATCAAAATGATATTGAGTGGTTTATGGACAACAATAGAATATGTGATACAAAGAAATAATAATTAGTATTACAAAGAAATTGGGAAGCAATGCACATGCCTTATAATGATGGTATGAAAGGAGTATAGGTAGAAGAAAGAAACTATAGATAAATAAGAAGATGAAGATGAAAGAATAAAATAATACATAATTTGATTAATATAGAGGGTGAAATATTCATGCAATGAAAAATCTTCAATTGGCATAGATGATGTGGTGGAAGCTTTATCATGGGAAGAGCTAGAGAAATATAAAATAAAGATAATTGGGTTGAGAAAAATATTTTATTTTAAAAAAATTAACCAAAATTATACAAATAGATGCCATAAAGTAAACAAGCCCATTATAGAATAGGCACTTATGTAACAAGCCCATTTTTCTACTCAAAATAATTTTCCATATTTTAACCACAAGTAAAATAAACTATATTGCTAATCACATTGCAATAAATTTTTTCTTTTCAACAAGAAGATATTGTGCACATTTGATATAACAATATTCCAACTTTCTCATTTCATCTCAACAAAATGTTACAATCTTTCCAAAGTATTGATTTCATTCTCAATACAACATGTCACATTTTATAAATTTTCAAAGATGAAATACAATGATACATGCATATCTTAGTTGAGCTTCATAAGCAATAGTTACAAATGGTATAGGTAATCCCCCTCAAATATCGGCCGCCAACTAATGAGGAGAGGCATCACTCAAGCACTTTTCTACTAACCAAAGACTTAAATGTGGCCCCTTGCACATCTGCCACATATGGCAAGATGGCCCTACCCTATGATGAATAGATTGGTTGGATATCCCCATAACAAATAGCTTTCTCGAGCTTAGTGTTGTGTCCTACAAACTAGAAGTTAATCATACAGTAGCTTCTACTACGAGTATGGGAATCACATAATAGAATGTCTAGCTGGATCACCATGAACTGATAGTGTCAACTTACACTACTTTGGCCAAATTTTCATATAAAAGTGTCATCTCTTCACCCACTACCCTAGCTCGATTTGGTATTTGACCATTCATATACTATGCATAGGAAATTCCCTTCTTAAGGTAATCTTTAACCCCATGAACAATCTATTTTCCTTTATATTACTATATCATATCTACTTAAATAATTCAAGTAACTCTTACTTATTGAGTAACCAAACGAAATAACATAATGTCACATCATTGAATGAATCTAGTACTAAAGGTACAATCCCAACTATAAAAGTCTCCAATCAATGGTTTATCTCAACATTAAATGACTCCCTTGAAAAGTACCAATAAATAACCTCAAACTAAAAGTATAACCTTAAAAAAGAAATGACTTCGCTCAAAGTATAATCTTATCAATAAATGACCTCAATCAAAAGAATAATCATATCAATAAATGAATCATTCAAAAGTATAGTCTCAACAATAAAGTCTCTATTCAAGAGTATATTCTCATCAATAAAAGACTATCCAAAAAGTAGATTTTCATCAATAAAAACACTTCACGTCAAGAGTGTAAAACAACCAATCAAGTAATAGTCCACATAGGTAATCTCATCCTTATTTTACCCTAATCCCAGGATAAAATCAATAATCAATGATCAAACCGTTCATGTAGGTTATTCTCAACCTATGGTTCCAATCAATAATCAAGTAAAGTGACGATCAAGAGATCATTCAAGTATTGACTAACAATATGGTTTGCATGATGTCACAAACTATCAATGACGACACATCTCTTATACCATCATTATTGTTGTATCACTAACCTCATTAACCACTAGGGTTTACCTAGCATAATATACTATCAAATACAAGTTACTCCCCCAAGTTGTTGATGTAATTCATTTCTCTCATTTCAATATATGTATAGTATAGAATAGTTACTTAAAGTCCATAAAATAACACATCATATAAAATCCCATATAGGGTATATAAAAGCATCAACCTAATAGATAGCTTCCATCAAAACAAGTAATATCTAAAACATTCAAGAATCACAAAAAAAATCCAAAGTCAAAAAGGAATAAGGGAGTTAGATACAGCATACCTGTAAGTATAAACTTTGATTGATCTAGCTGGTTTCCAATCCTAGCTTCCACAAAAGAGCTTGCAACTTGGCAACAAAAATCTTCTACAATTCTCCAAACTCACTCACAGAAATTCTCTCAGTAATTCTCTCATCTTTTCTCCAACCAAAATCTTAGCTCAAACAATAATATCTCAGATAAATAGTAGAAGAATGCAAGTGAATTTTTCATCCAAATGAGGAAATCCTCTCCCCTATTTATACAAAAATATGAGACTTTGTTTCCTACAAACAAGCTATGCTAAATGACACTTCCCATCTCTTAAGATTGAATCAACAAATAATCTCAGTAGGTGGCAGCATTAAAACTTAATACTTAGCAAAACAAAACAAAACAACATGTCACTTAATACTAAGACAACAATAATACGTTTCAAATATGCAAGGTGAAAGATCAAATAGGTTTAATCTATTCATGCTAGCTTCTACTTTACTTGTTCTCCATTTTACTTTGTCTTCCATTGCTGGATAGAGCTTACAAAATAGACTTCTAATGCAATGCAGTTATTCATAATTTGGCACCACAGAAACCTTCTTTCGTGTTTTTGGTGTTTGCAGATTTATGACCAAGTCAATGCTTTTAAATGCATTTCAAATATCTTCCATAAAATCTTGATTGAGTCTTATATCCTTCCCACGCGCCTTCTAATATATATTGTGTTCCATTTGCAAGCAAAGTAATTCATAATACCCAACACTTTTAAATATCTTAACCTCATCTATGCTTATGTGTTGCCCTCTAAGTATTGTGCAATCCTTGGTTCAATTCCCACACCATAAAAAATATGTTGCGAACACCTTAACTTTATTAAAAACAATGCAAATAATGGTATGTTGTCTTTTAGACAACGTTCCATTATCATTATACCAATACTCTAAAAGTTTATACATCATACATTTTGTGATATGCATGTCAAATGTTGTGCTAAACATTACAATTCTATTTAAAATAATTACCATTCTAATATATATTTATTATATGTATATACATATATGCATACAACTTAATATGCTTATATATATATTTATACACTCAACTTATACACTCATCAAATACATTATTCGATATTCAAATATACTAACACATATTTTGATAATAACAATATATATGTATATAAAATCAAAATAGCTATATATAAATATACACATATATGCATATTTATCTCCATTGATGAAATGTGTACCTGTTAGTTTTTAACGATTAGATAATTCAGATTGAAAGTAATCAAAAAATGTGACACATGAGACAATGAACACCACAAGATACCCTGGGAAACCCTCCTAACTCGAGGGAAAAAACCCAACAAATATATCTCTCATATATTTAGGAATAAGAGCAGAAATCTACTTACAACTCAGGCCCAACACAAGGCCAAATTTGATACAACGAATAATAGCACCTCTCCTAGATGCGAATACACAACATGACTGTGTTTCCTCTTGAAATTGATCTACTGCTATAAAGTAATGACCTCCTGCTACATAATGATGATAAGTTTCTACAAAGATGTGATCTGTTGCTACAAAAATGATGATCTGCTGCTAGGCACAAACTTCTTTAGGAATATGTGAATTACCATTAATTAACTTGATGATAAAACAATGAAGGACATTGAATATATATACAAGGTGATGGAGAAGGATGTGAACTTTCAAGACAAGTCGGCCACAAAGAAGAACACATCCCTTCAATAAATCGCGACCCAAAGAAGCATGATGTCGACCTCATTAAAAAATACAACTCTTAATTAAATCATGTCTCTTCAATAATTAAATGTAATTAACATGGATTGGCCTCTTTATCAAATCAATGACTATAAATTAAATAGCCCTTGGCTATTATTTAATTTACCATGAAGGAGATCGCTGGAAGTATACAACCGACACTACCAAGAACATCAACACTCCCTCTCAGGTAGGGAGGATATTTCCAGCTGCACAAGACATATCACCTCATCATGATGTCTACCACAATGGCTACACCCATATGTGGAAAGGAAAGATATCACCTCATCATGATATCAGATATCACCTCATCGTGATATCAGATATCACCTCATCGTGATATCAACCATCATGGCTACACCCATGTATGGTATGTACAAGTGCTCATCACTCAACGTGATGTTGTCACCTCATCATGATGTTCACCATGGCTCTCCATGAGGGTGAAACACAAGTACAATAAAATCATCATGGAATCTCTCACGTGATGTTGTCATGGAGTCACACACATGAAATCCACCATGGCTCTCCCAGAGGGTGGAAAGAAGGGCTTTCACCTCAAATCTCTCTCAAAGAGAAATGCATTATCAAGGATTCTCTGATACTGAGACTCCTTCTCAGCTAGGGCTTGATTCTCCACCATACCAAGCTTGTCTCAAAAGTATACAAATTTTATCCTAGAGAGAGGCTTGGTGAGAATGTTTGTCGTCTGCTCATCAGTGCTAATGTATCTCAATTGGATTGCTTTCCTCAATACCATATCTCTGATATAGTGGTATTTGATCTCAATATATTTGGTTCTTTCATGAAACACTAGATTGATAGAAAGCTTCGATTATCACAATGAATGATAGTCGGCTCTAATGATTGTCCAACCAATCCTGCAAGGAGCTTTTGAAGCCACACTACTTCTTTAGTTGCCACACAAGATGCAATATACTCGACCTCTGTAGTGCTCAGTGCTACTGAAGACTACTTCTTGCTACACCAAGAAATCATCGTAGACCCCAACCATATTCTTTAGGTTCAGGAGGCTCCCTCTGAATCTTCAAGTACTTGCAACAACCTTCTGACCTCTTCATCCAAGATTGCCTGCAACGCTTGCCTTAGAGAATATTTTTCAGCGCACACCTCTGAAACTATAGAGAGTTCAGGATTGACCTCCTTGACCTCATCCCAGATCACTCTATTCTGAATAGGTTTGTGGATCTACCAATGTCAAATCCAGATGATAGTCTTGAGCAATTCTGATCTCAGTAGCTGAAGGGATCCTCTAAGGATTTAGCACCTAGCCTTGCAATATAGTAATCTTCACTTCTTCTCAATGAGTTACAAAACTCCCTCTAGATCCCTACTTCAGAGATTGCAAAGAAGACTTCTGGAGGTGAACTCCCTCTAGCCACCAACTCAGTCCCATGACCACAAGTTGTGACTTCATGCTTGATCATTTATTTGGTTGGTATGGTTTCCTCACAAGATGCCTCAAGATTTTCATCACTAAACAATCTCCCATCACCTTCTTTCTCCTTGATCCATCCTGGAAGAAGTTTAGAGAGAGATTACAAGCAATTTATAACTATCCAAAGAAATGTTAAGGCTAGAATCATACAAGGTTTACTATCTCAGGTTATAGCATAAATGCATAAGAATTTATGAACAATATTAAAACATGAATAAATCAACCTATTAAGAGAAATATAACAAAAGATCAAAATGAAGGGATAAAGAAACTTATCTTTATTAAGTTATGATATAACTCTTTGCTCCATCTTTTAGTCCTCTCGAGTGTGCTAAACTCAACACAACAAAAGACAATCTGAACAACTATAGATTTCTTGAATGCATTATGCAGTTAGCATGAAAAACCTACCCTCTCCAAGATTCAGGCTCTATCACAGTTCATGCATTAGAGAATGATATTGATGTGACCAAATTATCACTAACGAAATTGCAGTTTGCTTTTTATTTCAGAGTCGCACTCAAAAATATTCACAACTAGCATAAAAAAATGACTTGAAAATAATAATTTGAATCTTCAAAGGATCTTATGTCAGTGAACACATTTCAAGAGAAAACACGATCTCTCTTTACCAATCGCACATGATCCAAATAAATGATATAACATAAATTCAGCCTAGAAAGATGATTTCAAACAAAACAAAGAATACTTATCTCTTTAAATATTCTGATGGAGGCAATTACTGGACACAGTAAGATATGTTGCTCTTGCGCTCAAATTAGTACACAACCTTCACGGCTTGAACATAGGCCCATGACTTAGAATAGAAATTCCCTATAATCATTTTGAGGAGAGATCTCATTCACATCCGCAAATGAAGCATGTTGATTAGGCCTAGTTGGGCAATCCTTTGCATAGTGACTAAACTTATCACATGTAAACATTGAACATGAGAGAGGTACCTCTTCTTCTTGAATACAAGAGAATCATCAGAACCTTTATCCCTATTCCTCTTGAAGTATCCTTTCTTTCTTCCTTTTCCTTCCTTCTTCAAGGATTGAGCGGAAAGAACATGAATGTCTTCATTTGTAGAGCTTCGACCAATACCTCTCGTAGCCAACCTAGACTCTTCTTGAATACAATCTTCCCTCAAACAATCAAACTTGGGAAGTTTCGATCTCGCACTGATTCTGTGAATGTAAGACTCCCAAGATGAAAGAAGACCATTAAGAGCCAACATGGTCAAATCCTTGACATAAAAAATGTGACCAATGGTAGAGAGTTGATCTCTCAATTCGAAAATATTCATGAAGTAAGCGATGATAGTTTCTCCTTCCACCATCTTAACATGATGAATTTGTTGCTTTAATGCAAGTGCACAACTTGTGTTGTTGATATCATACATCTCCTCCAAAGACTTAAGAATATCTCTTTATATCTTCAACTTAGAGATGATTGAAACAATATGGTCCTTCACAGAATCAACTAACATCTTATTTGCCTTAGTATCTTTCTTCTTCCATTGAATCTTCTCTTCCTCATCAGTAGACTCAGGGACACTACTATCCACGAACTTGGCCAATTCATTTTCCTCTAGGGTGAGCATAACTCTGAATCTCCAAGATGTGAAATTTTTTGCTCCCTCAAGTTTGTCCTCAACCTTGAGTCCATTCACCATCTTGACGATAAGGTAGATGTGACTGAAATGTGAACAATAATGGAGGATATTGCTGCTTGAATGAAATCTGATCTAGATCTTCTTATACCCACTCTGATACCATAGTAGTTTTTAATGATCAGATAATTCAGAATGAAAGTAATCAGAAAATGCAACACATGAGACAATGAACACCACAAGATACCCTAGGAAAACCCTCCTAACTCAAGGGGAAAAACCCAACAAATATATCTCTCATATATTTAGGAATAAGAGCAGAAATCTGCTTACAACTTAGGCCCAACACAAGGCTGAATTTGATACAATGAATAATAACACCTCTCCTAGATGCGAATACACATCATGACTGTGTTTCCTCTTGAAATCGATCTGCTGCTATAAAGTAATGACCTCCTACTACAGAATGATGATTTGCTGCTACAGAGATATTGATGATCTGTGTAATGCCCCGCCAAGTAACCTTAAAGGAAGTTGCAATTAACATCATAAGCGAACCAATTTTTTTTTATAAAGTGCATTTAACATACACATTCACTTACTAATTAACAACAACCTCTAAGACTACAAGGTTAGGATTACTTAAACCCACACATACATATTACATATAACCATAGCAATATAACTTATGAAATAAACATCATACATTATAAGAATACCACATATCATAATAAGATAATCAACCAAGATACAATCTCATAAACATTATCTTAATCCAATAGTTACATCACTCATTCCCAGAATGAAGCAATAGTACATAAGATTACAATTACAAAATTCCACCTCATAAACATAAGAGGGATAAAATAACTTATACAAACTGAAATATTACAATGCAAGGAATTACAACAAGAATCACGAGCTGTCCATCTGGATGTCTCGCCACCGAGTACTGAAGATCGATGGGGACCCAACGGTTTTGGTGCATGTTCCACCCAACCAATGTGGTACCCAAAGGCCTACCCCCCATGCTAGGAGATAGTAACAAAGTAACATGAACAAAGATTCTACTACCTCTAACAAAAGGCAGACTCATAATGACTCAAACTGACATAACCAAATAAATGCCATCAATAAGTACAAATCCAGTTCAACTCAAGTACAACACAAGTACAAATCAAACATCACTGACATAGGTCACATTGCTTCCAGACATAAAGTAGATCAAGTATGTTCACAGAACCATACATATAAAACAATTAACAACAGTTGTCCTAGATAGAGTGTCATTGCAAGGTTTGTCATGAAATCTCATCTGGGCATTTTTCATAGGCTCCAGCACAAGTAATCCTGGTGGCCTCAACCGAATCCCGGCACTCATACTCACTCATACGGAATCAACTACCTCTCGCAAGGACAAGATAGTTGATCTTGCCATTCCAGGCCTTCTCACTCATCCCAAGTCTAAACGAGCCCTTGTGTCTATGAGTGAGGATTAAATTATCTTGATTAGTGTGAACTACATCCTAATCATCTAAGTACATTAATTTAATTATCACTTGATTAACTCACTTCTAAAGGTTACCCGGTTTACCACTTTGGGCTCCAGCCCCTATCAAAAGCCACTCTTCTATTCGACAACACACACCCAAACAATCCACCAAGGGAATCACAAGTGCATACCAACTAGGCATCATAATCCACTCCAACACAAGGAGGATACAAATAATAGAACTGACTCCATACATCTTGGAGGCAACAAACACATAGTCCACTCCTTTCACATGAGGCAACAAGATGAAACCACATCACAAGGTCACTCCATACAAGGAGACACGGATCCCATAATCTGCTTCTAAACCAAGGAGGTGCAAACATCCCCGTTCGTGAAAACCGGGTAAAACTGAAAATACACCATGCACTACCCAAGGGAAAACAACTGGATGGCATAAAGATTCAACAACCCTTATCCTCTAAGATCTTCTGGAATACTTATAATTTAGGACTAACACTAAATCCCAAAACCAACAATGCAACTTGATGACATAGCAACCAAAGCATTCAAGTCATTAATCAAATCTAATATTTGGATTTCTTAAATCCATAATCATTCAATAGGTAGTGTTGACAAAGTCAAAGACACGATAACTAGATCATCTAAAATAATCATAATCCCTATTTTCCTTTTCATTACTGAAAATCTAAAACAATTAAACTTACTTCCCTTTACTGAATACAGAGAATTAAATCCTTTGAGATAATCATGAGGAAGATACTACTTTTGGATATACTAAATCCATATCTCTTTCATAATCCAATCACAATGATTCAATTAATCTAAATAGAAATTAATAAATAACATAATTGATTGCCTCATCAATAAAACAACTTCTTAATTTACTTTTAAATCGACACAAATCCATGCAAGTAAACTCTTTCCATTTTCTAACCAGATCTTACATCTCATTCAATTTTCTATTTAAAACATTCAATCACTTTAATATAATAACATATTGTTTCTTTATCCATTTTTCATATACATTAATCAATCCATTTTTAAATCTCTATTCAATAATATATTGCATGCATCTCATTAAAATAAAATAAGATAATGAATTTTACACTTAATATATATATATATATATGCTCCATATTATATAGACACCAAATATATATATTAATAAATTTAATTACATATATTCTTCAATATTTCATTCACAATGACTAGATTACTCTATGGAACTAAACAAAACATAATAACTATTTGCCTTTTTCAATATAGTTAGTTCCTAAATTTACTTCTAATGCAAACTAACACTATTGCAAACAATCTTTTCAATTTTCTATCCGGAGTCTATATCACTCTAACTATCCATTTAAAAACATGCAATTTCATCAATGTATTAAAATATCTTTTGACTTATCTATTTGACCACGCATTCATATTGTTTCTAATTAAATCTCATTAATTAAAACAAACCTTTAAATATAAATATTTTTATAATTCTTTAATATATTTAAATATCTTTTTCCTTATCAATTTTGACCATACATTCAAAACTTATCTTTTAAACTCTTCATGCAAAGCTAAATTACATGCATTTAAATAAAACAAGGTAAATACTGATTGAAAATACTCATGGATATATATATACATTTCAATATATTTTCTTCAATCATATTAACAAAATAAATATTTCTTTTTAAATCAAGTAATTACTTCTATTAAAAAAAATATCTTTCTCTATACATTTTCTATGCATATTAATCATTTCTTTTAGAACACTAATAATACCCAATTTGCAAACAATAGAATAAAATAAGATAAAATATCATGTATTCTCTCAAATGGATATATACCTTCAATATATATATACTAAATATAAATTAATATATTTAAATATATTTAATCATTAACATATCTTCTATTCTTTACAGAATATCAAATTGTTTAATTCAAAATAAAATATCCCTTATCATCAATTTTCCAAAATATATATATATTTTTTCAATTAAATCAAATTAATAATTGGACCTTTTACACATGAATTTAAATTCCACAATTAAATTTTAAATTATGCATTCTTTAAATCCAATATTTAACTCCTTCAATTAAACTTTAACATGCCATTTTAAAATAAACAATAATTTCCCATACGTTTATAATTTTAATTCCACTAATCTAATATACAAATTTTATTTAAAATAATATAAATAAATATAATACTTTAATATTATATATTATAATATAAAATATTATTAAATAATATTTTAATATTATATATTATAATATAAAATATTATTAAATAATATTTTAATATTATAATATCAATACATAAAATATTAATATTTATAAACATCAATTTATTATTATTTTATTTTCAAAGCAGCCATGGGAAAATAATTTAACAGCAGTCTCATGTTTCAAGCATAACTCAAAAACTACGATATGGGTATTTTCGGTTTTTTGGCAAGGATAAGAAAATTTCAAAATGCAAAAACCCTTTAAATTTCCTGACAACCCAGTTTGTGTAAGTGGAGTTATAGGCGACGCAACCAGACCATTTTACCATGAAAATATAACTATACTGCAGATTTTAAAATCCGATTTTTAATAATAAACAGAGGGTTTCATTTTCTAAAAACATTCTAAATGCATTGTTCAATCTTTATGTTTGATTTCAATAACAACATAATCGATTTCCCCAAATAATTTAAATTCAACTGAGGTTTTTACAATTTTCACTCAAGAATTTTCAAAAGCAAAAGCTATAAATTTATTTAATTTTTTTCTTCTAATATCAAATTTATTTTCTAAAACAGATTTAACAAATAAATCTTTAATCACTACTATTTAAAAAAAAACAATCAAAAACAATAAAACACAAAGAGGAAAACCTGGTACAAGAAGCTACAGGAAGAGATGAATTTCTGATGCAAGCCTCCTCCAAAGATTTTTTGAATTTTCTTCAATGTTCCAATGAATCCAATCCAAAACCCAACAAATGCAAACAATCTTTTCTTCAATCAATTCTACAATCAAAACTTTCTTCAAAACCTTCTTTGTACAAATTTTTCCAAAATTTCTTCTCTGCTGTAAAAATGTATTTTTTTTTCTAAAAGATTTTTCTGCCCTAAAATTAAAACATGTATTCTTTATAATCAAAAATACCTAATTCAACCCTAATTCACATTACATGCAAATTAGATATTTCAATTTCAATTTCAATTTTTACAACCCTAATTCACATTACATGCAAATTAGATATTAATTTCAATTTCAATTTCAATTTCAATTTTTACAATCCTAATTCACACTACATGCAAATTAGATATTAATTTCAATTTCAATTTAAAATGCAATTTCAAATAATAAATTAATTTCCAAAGTTGCAACCAATTTCCCAAATAAACATTTAATTACAATTTCTAATTTAATTCCCACATGTTGAAATTAAATTCCAAAATTAATTTAATTCTTTTATTTCCTTTCATTCTCTTGCATCACGTTTAATTAATTAATTTAATTATTTAATAACTAAACTCAACCCCCTTGGATTAAATTTAATTAATTAAATAATTTAAATATAATTAATTAATTTAAATATAAACTTTTATCCACATTGCATTATTTAAATTAAATAACCATCAACATGATTTAAATGCAATTATTCTAAATATCTATTTCCAAATCAAGAATTCTTCAGAATTAAATAACATCAAAGCAAGACAGACAATGACTCGACACACACAACTGACGACACACTAAGGCTAGGGTGTAAACTTGACACATGTTACCTAGCTACTATCTCCCGTTCAACTTAACCGTTGGATCGACACGCTCAAACCTGTGAAACCAGGTGGAGTCGATGTCATGTACCTACAATCCTGCAACCAAGTAAACAACATCATACAATATATCCAGCATATAATACACACCGTGAAGAAGAAATTACGAATTCGTAGGGTGCTCGCAAGCGAGTGATGCGAAACCGTCCTTTTCACCAATACACTCATTGAAACTGACACTTCCATCATAATCCATTACTCTCATAATAACATCTCATATTAATTCTACAACATTATTAATCCATAATGCATGTGAAACAATAATCAGATAACTACATCCCACAATAAGAGTGATCAAAACATCATAACAAACTGTATCCAGAAGTAAGGTAACTGCAACCAAACATAGCATAAAGCAACTTGAACAAGAAGCAAAACGGAGGGGTATTACAATCTGCTACTACAAAAATGATGATCTGTTGCTAGGCACAAACTTCTTCAGGAATATGTGAATTACCATGAATGAACATGATGATAAAACAATGAAGGACATTGAATATATATACAAGGTGATGGAGAAGGAGAAGGATGTGACCTTTCAAGACAAGTCGACCACAAAGAAGAACATGTCCCTTCAATAAATCGCGACCCAAAGAAGCATGATGTCGGCCTCATTAAAAAATGCATCTCTTAATTAAAGCATGCCTCTTCAATAATTAAATGTAATTAACATGGATCAGCCTCTTTATCAAATCGATGACTCTATAAATTAAATATCCCTTGGCTATTATTTAATTTATCATGAAGGAGATCGTTGGAAGTATACAACCGACGTTGCTAAGAACATCAACAGTACCTATGAATATATGTCATAAACGTATAATTGACATCCTCATGCATAGGGTGTAATCATATAAATTTATACATATACTCATTCCATGTATATACTTATTGACAAAATATAAATATACGAAGAACTCTCACAAGACTTAATCATATAACCAGAATCAAAACATTCATAGACAAGACCATCGTCTTCTAAACCATACTTAAGCAAGGCTAAGGATAACTTACCATTTTCTCCAAACTATTGACCCAACTAGACCTACTAAGTTGTGAGTGTGTGAAAGATTAGTTTAGGTTTTATTAAGGGTTACCCAACCAATCCCCTCTCCTGAGTGATACTTCCCCTCCCTTCTAGATGATTGAACCTGTCGTTGCATCTAGCTTAGTACAACACCAAGGTAGTTAGACATTCATAGTAAATCCATTTGCATCATAAAACATTTGTATCAACAAAGCATTAGAATGTTCACGTTGTATTACATAACATTACATTAATTCAAAACATATCCATTCTTTTGAAATGAATAACATCTTATTGCATATTCACATATTTTATTCATCTAACAAACATATTAAGGTCACAATTTATATTTTTCTACATTTTTACTTATTATGGTAAAAATAACTTGGTAATTATGAAACGGGGTGTAACAACTTAATTCTAAAAATTGATTATTCCTTCAATAAGCACATATTTTGTAACCTAGCTTATTTTGGGTTCCACTGGGTGTGCCAAACATTCATAGAGAAGACCATCATCTTCTAAACCATACTTAAGCAAGGCTAAGGATAACTTACCATTTTCTCCAAACTACTGACTCAACTAGACCTACTTATAAGTTGTGAGTCTATGAAAACTTAGTTTAGGTCTTATTAAGGGTTACCCAACCAAGCCCCTCTCTTGAGTGATACTTCCCCTCCCTTTCAGATGATTGAATCTGTCACTGCATCCAACTTAGTACAACACCAAGCTAGTTAGACGTTCATAGTAAATCCATTTGCATCATAAAACATTTGTATCAACAAAGCATCAGAATGTTCACATTGCAATACATAGCATTCCATTAATCCAAAACATATTCATTATTTTGAAATGAATAACATCTTATTGCATATTCACATATTTTATTCATCGAACAAACATATTAAAGTCACAATTTACATTCTTCCACATTTTTACTTATAATGGTAAAAGCAACTTGGTAACTATGAAACGGGATGTAAAAGCTTATTTCTAAAAATTGATTATTCCTTCAATAAGAAAATATTTTGTAACCTAGCTTATTTTGGGTTCCATTGGGTGTGCTAAATTGTTGATATTCAAATTCATGCTAAGGTATGAATTGGTATCCACATGATAAATTTTACGAGCATAGGATTTAATTTGTAACGGTGCCTTCAATATTTTGAAGTTGATTCTTCTTATGATATACAATATGTTCTCCTAATCATGAAAAGGGAAAAGAAAATAAGTATTGAAAATTTAAATCTACTCTAAAATGATACATCAAAAAGAAAAATCTTTTGAAGTACATAATTTAGTATCGTTAAATAAATCATATTCATGAAGAAACATATATATTGCACTATCTTCAACAAGTAATTGATCTAATGATTTAATTCAATTAACAAAAATCATAATCAAAATAGAATAATTAATATTAATAAATATTACAAGATCAAGAATTATATAGAAAAACAATTTTTATTAATATGCAACAAATGAAGTACATAAAAGACTACACATGAAAAAAAAAATTACAACTATTAATACTACCTCCAATGCCTCAATCTATTACAACCTCTTCTTTGGAAAAAAAAAAATTCTTACCAAAATATCCTTAAAAGTATAAATCCTCAAATATTAATAACACCTCTTTCTAGGAGTGACGTACCAAAATTTGCTAAAGAATCAAAGAGTGTGAGAGTGATTTAGTGTCAACTTTTTGTTGAAGAGATTGACGTTTAGTTCCTTATAACAATTGGAAACTCACAGCTGCTAGATCAAAACACCAATATTTTATTCTCTTCACTTTCTTTTGTTGTGGAAAATCTTCATATATGTCATCTCTCTATGTGTTACCAAGAATCATTAATTACGATCTTTATGATGATCTTTATGTGGGTCCCAAGTGTATTGATTACTTCCTCATGAGAGGATATTATCCACCCACCACTCCATGTCTACTTGATTACTTCCTCATGAGAGGATATTATCTTTGATTACCTTGACATAACTCTACTATCAGCGAAGTATTCATAATTATGATCTCACTTAAGGTAAAGCTCTACTATTAGTCAAGTTTACATCATTCATGTAGAGATTACATGAATGGTCTAGAATGAAAGAGATTTTTATTTTTATTTTTTGTTTATCTTTTTTATTTGTTTTTCAATTTTCTTATTCCATTAGTATTGAAGTCCATTTATAGGTTAGGGACCACCATGTGAGAGTCAATTATTAATTTTATTTAGTTGATAGATCAATCACAATCATTCCATTAAACATAGTCAATAATAGTTAATGCGCATAAAATGAAGAGTGAAAGATAATGTGTAATACATATTGGAACCACCTAAGCCCTCTTAAGCATGAATACATCTCTACAAACCTAAATGACTTAAGTTATTATCATATCTCAATTTCATTTCTTGCATTTTAAATTTTGAGGAAATTGGAATATTCAAAAAATAGAATTTATCATTTATTTATGGATTTGATAAAATGCAAAGATGAAATTAAAAATGAATATTATGTGATTTAAGAAATTATTTTATGAGATTATTGGTTAAAGGTTATTGATAAGTGGGCAAGTGTAAGAATGTGTGTGCAGGAATAGGTTGAAGGACGAGAACTTGATTGAGGTAGGCATGCTTAGCTAGATGACCACGGTAAGCAAGAATGAAATCTTGAATCTCACACACCATAGTAGATCATGGCATCTACACATGTTTGAAAAGATGATGAATTTCATTTATATTCGGTGTGATAATTTTAATTAATGAAAAGAATGAATCAATGCATTATTGACTTACCTCATTTAATCCAAATTGATATTCAATAAAATTGGGAAAGAAACTCATTTCATCAATACTATTGTCGTGTGAAAAATGATTGCATTGTTTGTTCTTTTATACAAATTTGAATTGTATTTCGAATAAGGAAAAGAAATGTTTAAGATAGATATGTAAGTTGAATTTTTTTTACCTTTTGCATATATGTGCATAAGTATATAGTCTTATGAAGGTGAATTGTACATATAAATGTATATATATGCATACATACATACATACATACATACGAGTATATGAATATATAAATGTATATATATGAATGTTTTTCCTTGGGTTTAAATTTTTACTTTTCATGGAAAATAATGGAATCGTGGAATAAAATCTAGAACTCCCATAATTAATGGGATAGGGGCCAACCCCTTCCATGAAAAAATCTTCAGTCAACCTTCAGAAAGAGGAGGAGTGGGCAGCTAGGTAAGGTTATAGAGATAAAAGAATTCAAGACCACTATCTCTTAAAATTAGCAAGAAGAGATTTGAATGAAAGAGGGGGAAATTAAGCAGTGAATGAAAGGAGAGAAAAAGAAAGAACAATCAGGAAGGATCGACCGAGGAGGAAAAAGAAGAGGATTTTAACATTGTTACCAAAATTCATCACGACTTTCATAGAGAAACAAGGTAATACAAAAACCCTTATTGATGTTGCTTGATATCAAATGAACTTTTCTTATTTTTGCATCTATGTTATGCATTTGTGTGAGCTAGATTTCATATGTTTACCTTTGTTGGTCGATTGTATTGAACCATGATAGCTCAGTTGTGGCCAAAGCCTTCATAACAATCTTATGTTATGATATGTCTTGCATGTGTGGGTATTGGCTAGACCCCTTTGACAGGTTATACCCGTATACTCATCTTTCAGAGGGCCAAGGCCATTCGGCCAACTTGTGTTAGTGTAATGTCTTTTATAACCTCTATGAATGTATTTTCTTTCACAACATAGTTTGGTGATTGGCTTGTATTGTATTAACACTTCCATGTGGGTTCCTTGTTCTTATGAATGAGTGACTTATATCGCTAATGGTTGCCAATGGAGAACGACATGCATCATTCACTTATGTCACCTCACCATTTTGGTGGTAAACCATGGAAATGACCACATATGGCTGAGCTAAGTCCATTACTATCTTTTTTGTAAGCATTCACTATGCTCTGTGAAGGATAAACTGTGAAGACTGAAGTATCATTCTATGGAAACCTTGGTCAAATGATGTTATTGTTCGATGAAATTTCTTGAACGAACAAGCCATTGTTCATGTATGTTTAAATGTTAATAAAATTCTATGAAACAATATTTTTCCTCCTATGGCCATGGGATATATAATCCCTCTGGCTTATCATGCAAATGATACTGCATGCGTATATATATGCATATGTATATACACATACTTTCTTGTGTCATTACTGTCGATTTACTCTAGTGCTATATCCAGGGTTGAATAATGATCCTCTCTATTAAATTTATATAAGAAATGTGATGGGTGCTTCCATACTATCAAATACCCCACCGAGGATTAAATTCTATCGAATGTAATGAAGATCCTATAGTGAAATCAACGACATATTATCATTTTTAGGATAACATGCCTATCGACAATTTTTCTTTGAAGTGGAAACTTGTTTGATAGAACTAAACAATTATGCTAATTCAATTATTGATGTTCTTTTAAGAATTGTTACAATGGCAATATCAAATAAAATAATAGACATGCATGATTAACCTAAAACAAACAACCTAGAAATAGAATTGAAAATTCATTGAACGTATTCTTCTTTTCAGAATGAATTGATATTTGTATAGTATTGATTACTAGGAATATTATAAGTCCATTGTGTTGGCTAAATGTTTGTGGTTAAATGTCATTGAATTACTAAATGGAATTTTTGATCAAGTTGATGTTTAAACTTTTCTGAAAATGGATTTTGCTGTATGTAAGGATGATTTATTTCTTTTTTCCATTTAGAATGATACACATTTTCCAACTATGTTCACTTAGGCATATATGTGCATGTGCATAAATTCTTCATTTATGCACATGCACATACATGTGGTATACCTTTTGATTCATCTTGATTAATCTTTGAGTAAGATTATTAAAATTTGATTGCAAGAAAGGAACTGTAGACATAGAGTAGTTGTATTTGCAACATGTAAGTCATTGACTATGATGGATGAATGAATGGTTGTGCTTGATTAAAATGGCTTATTTGTGGTCAATTAATGAAATTGAATGATACATGCATTCAATGGTGGAATATATCAGACTAGAATATGTTGCTGAAGATGGTCTAAAAGGGAGGGATACCCCTTTGATATGATAATATTTTCTTCTGGGAATGGGTGCCAGAGAGTGTAGATTTGCTTTTCCAAATCTAACCAGAGTTTCATTTTATGCAGCATGAGCTTGGCCAAGCTTTGCAGTCATTATATATATATACAAAATAGACTATTTTATTTATCCTCTCTTTGATGTATTTGTTTACCTAACATGAAACTTGCATATTCTAATAGTAGATAGAAATGCATGAAGTTAGGCACACACATATTCCACCTTGCAAACCGTATATCTTACTAAGTATTCCATGTAGGGTCGAGCATTCTTTGACTGATTGAAGAATTTTGGGGAAGCATTGCTTTGTGGTTGGGTGGAAAAGCACCTCAATCATGTTCTTGTCCACCAGTGGAGGAGAGTTGTCATAAAGAATCATAAAAAAATTATATTATGTAAATGTATCATTGATGAAAAATAATAAATTGATGTAACAAAAAGAAAACTATGTAATTGAGAATTGACTTTGAGGTGTTAAATTCCTAGTCAAACTTATATGTAACTATTGAAATTTACAAATGAATATATTTTATTTTAGATTTATTGGTGATTTATGAACATAAAAGTGCTAAATGGTGTTAGCTATGGAATTTGTGTCATAAATATAAATATTCATAATGTCAATTTTTGGTTTAATGGTAGAAATCTAGTTGAGCATGTTACATTTGGTATCAGAGCTCAAGGTTTAGCTCTAGGCCTATGAGCCCACAATGGTTGAACTAGGGAATAGGATACCCTTAACTAGATTTGAGATACCTAGAGAATAACCAAATTTGAATTGGTTGCAGGAAATGGGAAGGTCCAAGTCAGGAAGAAAGAAAGGGAAAACCAATAGGGCTACACAAAAGAAAATTTTTATTGAGGAGAAATCCAAACTCAAAGACTAGCTCGAGATTCTTGATGAAGAAACTCTAGCGCCTGCCCTCACAGTCTCAAGTTGGAGAGAGGCAAAAAGATAGAGGAGACCAAACAAACTCTTAAGACTAAGAAACACTTTTCATTTAGAGATTGGCTAGTAGGATGTGGACCTAATGCACAACTGATGACAAAGGAAGAGAAGGAGTTCCTTCACGCATGTCTCACCTCACCCAAGAGGGAAGATGTAGATTCAAATGAGGATCTTAAGGAATGTCCTCTATCCAATAATGAGGGGACTACGTAGGGTGGATTATTTTTTGTAAATAAGGATCAGTGTAAATACAACTTAATATAAATAAAGGAAGTCTTTTGCCATTTAGAGGCATGAAGCTTGAAAGCTTGTCTTGATGAATGAATGTGTATATATATATATTTTTTTTAGGCTTGCATATTGTGTACTTTGTATTTCATAGATGTTATAGCATAAACATAAAACCTTGTTCTTGAACACTAAATGTGACTGTGATGTAGGTCGAGTGTGATTCACCATGTTGACCGGTAGACAAGATGCAAGTGGTAGCAGATAGGACAATGGGCCAAGTAAGAGGCTAGACCAAATCTTAGAACTCTTGAACTGACAAGAATCTCAAATGGAAAATTTGGAACAAGAGGTACATGGGGTGCGGGAAGATCAAAATATTAGGAATGAGATACTTGACCAAGGAGAACGGAATCACAATCAAGGTTGGATTGAGGAAGAAATGGGAAAAGATATTAAGAAGGTAGCACCATCGATGTTCGATGGAAAGGCCATCAGAGATGGGGTTGATGCCTGGATCATAAAAATGGAAAAATATTTTGGGCTGCGCAACCTGTTAGATCAAACCAAGGCTGATTGGATAGGATATCAATTGTCTGGAGAGGCAACTACTTGGTAGGACAATGAGAAGGTCGAAGGGAGGCTTCCGCAAGAAGTGATTACTTGGGAGTTTTTCCTCAAATATTTTAGAAAGAGGTGGATATCACAAATTTTCTTTGACAAGAAAACTGTTGAATCTTAGAATATGACCCAAGGAGGCTTGAAAGTAGTGCAGTATTGGGAGAAGTTTACCAACTCGCTTAAGTATGTGTTACAGTGTCAATCCAATGAGCGTTTTTCAGATTTGAAAGTTTATATTGGGACTGAGACCCCACATTGGAGCTAAAGTGGATCTTCACAATCATCATACTATGGTAGAATATTTTGAGAAGGTTATTAAGCAATAAAAAAAAATTTACAACAGTTGTCCAATATTCACAAAGGATCAGACTCCAAACCTCATTTCAAAAAAAAATAAAAAAAAATTTAGAAGGGTGACAGACAGAAAGGAAACAAGTCCCATTAGATTAGAAGCTTGAAAAGGGAAGGCGACCCTCTGAAAAAGGAAGAAGGCAACCAAGGTGAAAGGAATAAAATGTATAATAAGGGTAACGATAGCTATTATAGTAGCTAGGGGTACTCAAGGGAGGACAAGGTTGGAGGTCACAAACGACCATGTGATAAATGTTACACTTCTGGGAGAGACCATTATGCATCTAACTGCCCTTAGAAGTTGAGGTCATGGAAGGATCGAAATCAATAGCAAACCCCGCAACACAAGACCCATGCAGTAGTGGATAACAAGCAAGCGGAGTACCAATATTCTCTAATTCAATTAATGAGTAAGCTCTATTGTTGAACCATTTCTATTTTGATAGATACTAAAGCTACTGAGTGTTTCATAGATCCTAGAATGATTTCTAAGCTACCCATTTGACTTGGATTTATGGAAAATTCATGGTTTTTTTAGTATGGGAATCGAGCAGAGCAGGAAGTAGATTCATGTTTCTTTTGTAGCAAGTTGGAACTTCCCAACTTCATGACCCAAGTAAACCTTTATGTTGAACCATTAGGATCCTATGATGTAATCTTAGGAATCAATTGGTTGACTGAGCACAAGGATATTGCAAATTGTGAGGATAAGATGGTGAGTTATTTGGATGACTGTGAGAACCCAATTGAGATATGTGGGGTATAGCGACCCCTGGAGCTCAGAAATATCTCAGCTATGCATATTAAGAAAACTTAGAGTAAGGGTTGTGTCATATATGTTGTGCATGTCATTGAACCTAACAATTAGAAACCATACCTTGATGACTATCCAATTCTTAGGGAATTTTGAGATGTATTTCTCGAAGATCTTATCGAGATGCTTCCAAAGAAAGAATTCAATTTCTCCATCGACATAGTGTCAGGAGTCGAGCCACAATCTAAGGCCCCATACAAGATGACCACCATAAAGCTTTATGAATTGAAATCCCAATTACATGAGTTGTTATGTAAGGGGCTTATTAGACCTATTATGTCACCTTGGGGAGCACCAATTATCTTTGTGAAAAATAAGGATGGAACCTTGTATTTATGTATAGATTATTAGATGTTAAACAAGGCGACCATCAAGAATAACTACCCTCTTCCAAGGATTGATGAATTATTTGACCAGATGAAGGGAGTGGCAATATTCTCAAAAATAGATCTTAGGTTTGGTTACCATTAGTTGAGAATAAAGGAAGAATATATTGTGAAGACGCTTTTCGAACTCTGTATGGGCATTAGGAGTTCACAATTGTACCCTTTGGGTTTATCAATGCACATGCAACCTTCATGAATCTTATGAATAGTGTGTTCTAGGATTGTCTCGATTATTTTGTCCTAATTTTTATCAATGATAATTTGGTTTATTCCAAGTCTATCGAGGAACACAATCGACACTTGAGGACAATCTTACAACATCTGAGGGAAAATAAGCTTTTTGGAAAGCTATCCAAGTGCTCATTTTATCAGGATAGGGTGCATTACCTAGGCCACATTATCTTAGATGAGGGATTCTTTATGGGCCCTGAGAAGATATTAGCAATTGTAGAATGTCTAGCACCTCAAAATGTGTCAGAGGTGTGAAGTTTTATGGGCCTTGTTGGCTACTATAGAAAATTTGTGCAAGGGTTTTCTAAAATAGAAGCCCCAATAACATCTCGTCAAAATAAAGGAAAGAGGTTTAAGTGGAATGAGAAGTGTGATCAAGCTTTCCAGCTCCTTAAGGAGAAGTACTTTGCAACTCTGATATTAATTATTCTAGGTCCCATTGGTCAATTTTTAGTAATCATGGATGCTTTAGGAGATGGAGTAGGAGCAGTGTTAATGCAATAAGGGCAAGTGGTGGCATATGAGTCTAGGAAGCTGAAACAACATGAAGTAAACTATACGCCACATGACTTGGAATTAGTATCTATAGTGCACGCCCTGCAAATGTGGAGACATTATCTTTTGGGAAAGCCATTTGAGCTCAAAAAATATCACCTAGGATTGAGATACATTTTTCCTCAACCTAACCTTAATGCACATAAAAGGAGGTGGCTAGAATTCCTTAGCGAGTATGACTTTGGAATCAAGTATAAAAAAGGAAAGGAAAATTGAGTGGAAGATGCTCTTAGTAGATGAAGACATCTGAAAACCATGACCTCTATGAGATTCAATCTAAGATAGCATGTGATGCAACACTTGCAAGGCGATGAGCATTATGAGAAGGTGAAAAAGGATCTAGAAGAGAATTTGTCAGACTGTTGATTCGATGGGTACACGTTTGAACCAAATGATATATTAAGATACCAATGACAAATGTATATTCCAGATTCTAGAGAGCTTAATAAGTTGGTCCTAGATGAGGTCCACAATGCACCATATTTGATACACCCCAGAGTTACAAAGATGGTCGTAGAATTGAAAACCTTGTACTTTTGGTTGAGACTAAGGAAGAATGTTATAGAATACATAGCTAGATGCTTGGAGTGTCAGTGAGTTGAGGATGAGCATGTGTACCCAGTAGGGCTCCTTTATCCTCATGATATACCTAAGTATAAATGGCAAGTGATCAATATGGACTTTGTGCATGGGTTACCTTTAAGTAAGAACAAGCATGATGTCATTTTGGTAGTAGTATATAAGTTGACTAAGGTGGCACATTTTATCCTAGGGAACCTTAAGGATGGATCATTGACCTTAGCCAAGAAATTTGTCCAAGAGATCTTCCGTTTACGTGGAGTGCTAGAGACCATTATATCTGACAGATATACACAAATAACATCAAGGTTCTGGACCACTTTGAGTGCAAAATTAGGGACTAACTTGAACTTTAGTTCAACCTACCATTCTCAGACTGATGGTCAAATTGAGAGAGTGAATCAGGTAATAGAAGATCTCCTTTGGATGTACTATATGGATCAACAATATAAATGGGAAGAGTATCTACCATTGGTAAAAATTTCTTATAACAACTCCCATCATGTATCCTTAGGTATGGCACCTTTTGAGGTTCTGTATGGGCAAAATTTTTATACTCGCATCAGTTGGGATAGATGGGAAGACATGATCATAGTGGGTCTTGAGATGCTAAAAGAAATGGAGGACTATATGAGGCTCATCAAAAGTAGACTGAAGGAGACAACAAATAGGAAAAAGAGCTATGTCGACAAAAATAGAACCTTTAGACAATTTCTAGTTAGGGATAAGGTCTTTCTAAGATTCAATCCGCATAATAGCTCTATTACCTTCGAGAAGTCATCCAATTTGGCTTTGAGATACGTGGGCTTGTTTGATGTGTTGGAAGTAATCAACCCAGTTGCATACAAAATTTCTCTACCACCTGCTCTAGCTCGACTCCATAATGTGTTTCATATTTCTTTGCTAAAACCATACCACCTAGATGCATCTCATATACTTGATTGGTGTTCTTTACAAGTGGAGGATCTCAGAGTGGTTCTAGTGGAGCCCAATAAAAATATGGATAGATGCAATGTCAAGTTGCAAAATAGGGACATTGTTCATTATAAGGTCCAATGGGACTAATATCACGAGGACAATGCTACATGAGAGGATGTAGAGGAGATAAAACGCTCCTTGCCTCATTTTCTTTCTTGATAGACTTTTCATTATTATCCTTATATTGTTGCCTAATATTTTGGATTGGTATGCTATGACGTTTTGGATTGAAAACAATATGAATTGATAAATATTCATGAACAATTTTTTCTGATCAGACATTGGGACAATGCCTCTTTCTAGTGGGGAAGGATTTCATATCTCAATTTAATTTCTTGCATTTTAAATGTTGAGGAAATTGTAATATTTGGAAAATAGAATTTATCATTTTTATTTATGGATTTGATAAAATGCAAAGATGAAATTGAAAATGAATATTATGCAATTATGTGATTTAAGAAATTATTTCATGAGATTATTGATTAAAGGTTATTGATACGTGCACAAGTGTAAGAATGTGTGTTCAGGAATAGGTTGAAGGATGAGAACTTGATTGAGGTAGGCACAGTTAGCCAGATGACCACGGTAAGCAAGACTATAATCTAGAGCCTCACACACCATAGTAGATCATGTCATCTGCATATGTTTGAAAAGATGATGAATTTCATTTATATTTAGTGTGAGAATTTTAATTAATGAAAAGAACGAATCAATGCATTCTTTTATTACCTTGTCTAATACAAATTGATATTCAATAAAATTGGAAAAGAAACTCATTTCATCAAATGCAATTGTCATATGAAAAATGATTGCATTATTTGTTCTTTTAGACGAATTTGAATTGTATTTTGAATAAGGAAAAGAAATGGTTAAGATAGATATGTAAGTTGAAAAAATACACCTTTTGAATATATGTGCATAATTATATAGTATTATGAAGGTGAATTGTATATATATATATATATATATATATATATATATACAAGTATATGAATATATAAATATATATATGAATGTTTTTTCCTTAGATTTAAATTTTTGATTTTCATGGAAAATAATGGAATCGTGGAATAAAATATGTAACTCACATCATTAATGGGATAGGGTCCAACCCCTTCCATGAAAAAATCTTTAGTTAAACTTCAGAAAGAGGAGGAGTGGGTGGCTAGGTAAGGTTATGGAGACATAAGAATTTAAGACCACTATCTCCTAAAATTAGCAAGAAGAGATTTGAACGAAAGAGGGGGAAATTAAGTAGCAAACGAAAGGAGAGAAAAAGTAGGAAAAATAAAGAAGGACCGACTAAGGAGGGAAAGGTAGAGGAATTAAACATTAATTCCAAATTTCATCACCAGTTTCATAGAGAAACAAGGTAATGCAAAAACCCTTATTGATGTTCCTTGATATCGAATGAACTTTTCTTCTTTTTACATCTATGTTATGCATTTGTGCAAGCTAGCTTTCATATGTTTACCTTTTTTGGTTGATTGTATTAAACCATGATAGCTCAGATAGTGTCAAATCCTTCACAATAAGCTTATGTTATGATATATCTTGCATGTATGGGTATCGACTTGACCCCTTTAATGGGTTATACCCATATACTCATCTTTCAGAGGGTCGAGGCCATTCAACCAACCTATGTTAGTGTAATATATTTTATAACCTCTATGAAGTAATGTATTTTCTTGAACAATATTGTTTGGTGATTAGATTGTATTGTATTAACACTTCCCTATGGGTGCCTTGTTCTTATGGTTGAGCGACTCATATCACTAATGGTTTCCAATGGAGAACAACATGCATTGTTTGCTTATGTCACCCCACCATCTTGGTGGTAAACCATGGAAATGACCACGTATGGCCAAGCTAAGTGTGTTACAATCATTTGTTTTAAGAATTCATTGAGATCTATGAAGGATAAACTATGAAGAATGAAGTATCGTTCGATGGAAACCTTGGTCAAATGATGCTATCGTTTGATGAAACTTCTCAAATGAATGAGCCACCATTTATGTATGTTTAAATTTAAATTAAATTTTGTGAAAAAGTATTTGGCCTCTAATGTTTGTGGGATATAAATTCCCTTTGGATTATCATGAAAATGATAGTGCATGAGTATATATATATATATGTATATATATTTACATATATATACATATGTATATATGCATACTTTCTTGTGTTATCACTATCAATTTACTCCAGTGCTATATCCAGGGTCGAAGAATGATCCTCTCTGTTAAATTTATACAAGAAATATGATGGGAACTTCCATACTATCAAAGACCCCACTGAGGATTAAATGCTATCGAATGTAATGAAGATCATGTAGTGAAATTGATGGCATGTTATTATTTTGAGGATAACATGCCTATCAACCTCTTTTTCTTTGAAGTGGAAACTTGCTTGCTAGAAAAAAATGATTATGTTAAGTCGATTATTGATGTTCTTTTAAGAACTATTACAATGACAATATCAAATCAAGCGACATACAAGCATTATTAACCTAAAACATACAACATAGAAATAGAATTGAAAATTGGTTGAATGTATTCTTCTTTTCAGAATGAACTAATATTTCTCTGGTATTCATTACTAGGAAAATTATAAGTCAATTGAGTTGGCTAAATGTCTATGGTTAAATGTCATTGAATTACTAAATATAAATTTTGAACAAGTTGATGTTTAAAATTTTGAATAGACTATTTTATTTATCCTCTCTCTGAGGTATTTTTTCACCTAACATGGAACTTTCATATTCTAATAGTAGATATAAATGCATGAAGTTAGGCACACATAGATTTCACCTTGCAAACCGTATCTCTTGCTAAGTGTTCTGTGAAGGTTCAAGCATTCTTCGATTGATTAAAGAATTTTGGGGAAAAAATGCTTTGTGGTTGGGTGGAAAAGCTCCTCGATCATGTTCTTGTCCACTAGTGGAGGTGAGTTGTCATAAGGAATCATAAAAAAATTCTATTATATAAATGTATCATAGATGAAAATATTTGATGTAATAGAAAGAAAACTATGTAATTGAGAATTGACTTTGAGGCATTCAATGCCAAGTAAAACTTGTATGTAACTATTGACATTTAGAAATGAATATTATTTCATTTTAGATTTATTGGTGATTTATGAACATAAAAGTGCTAAATGGGATTAGCTATGGAATTCGTGTCATAAATATAAATATTCATAATGTCAAATTTTGGTTTAATGGTAGAAATATAGTTGAGCATGTTACAGTTGAGAAACATTTACCCTAGATAATCAACCTATTATGAGTGTAAAGAGGGATTAACTATTCATAGAAGAAACTAGGAGGTTGAACTAGACTAGCTTGCAAATCACTTATGATATTATCTCATTAATGAATGATCATACTTTGATAGTTGGTTAAAATAAATAAGGTTAGAAAAGTGAAAAAATATTTACAATAAACTATAGGATTCAAAATAATAACCAATGTGATATTTTGGCTATTGGAATTTTTCATGGATGAATGATGTTTCGAGCATTTGCAACCTCAAAATATCAAGCTAGGTCATCCACACCCTAGCTCCTGTTGACCCATTTTCTACGTGTGCATGGATCAAGAGGGCATTTGGTTCATTTTGGGGGGTTGATCTTCCTTTTTGGCTGTCTCCGGGTGTTGTGAGTGTGTGGTTTGGTGTTTGGTGTCATGTTGCTTCCTGATCGACATTCCCTATTAGTTCGACCTGCACTTGCATGGTCGATTTCCTTGCATTGGTGTCGGAGTGTGCCATCGTGGGGTGGTGTGTAGGTAGTGGTGGAGTAACAGTTGAAGGGTTTTCTCTTGTTGCATTTATTTCTCACTTTTGCGGAAGTGTGTGGTGGTGTGGTGGTAGTGGATGTGTGGGTGTTTGGTGGAAGGTTGGAGCTGGTGTGGGGCTCCCACATTTTTATTTTTTTTGCTTTCTACTTTGTATGCCCATCTCAGGCCTTTTGGTTTCCATGTCTCGGGGTGAGACATCTTGCGCCTCTCCTAATATGTACTTTTTTGCTACGATCAAATCGAAGTCACCGACCCAGGGTACAAAATTTTTTGATAACAACCTTTTCTCTCTGAATTTAGGGTTTGTGGATGTAGGCTTGAATGGTGGTTAAAAGATCACAAAGATTAATGGTTCTCTTGAATGTTGTAAGGAGATTCCAAAATTGGTGATCACACTAGAGATGATTGTTGAAGATGTAGAATATTATTAAAAATAACTCTTTATATTACAAATTTTTGGAGATGATGGTTTCTCTATAGTTTTTGGAGTCTTGGGCCTAGCGGACTTGGGTGCTAGAGAGTGAAATGGAGATTATGTTGCTGGAAAATAATTATTTCATGGTCACTTTTAATTGCATGGCTGATCAAAATATGGTCTTTGAGGGGGGGCCCTATTTTCATAGCCAAGTTAGGTTGTTCATCAAACCATGGCATGCCAGTTTTAACCCTTATGAGGAGCTTTTGAATCGTGTCCTAGTGTGGGTTAGGCTGCCTCAGTTTCTAGTGGAATGTTGTCAGGGGGATGTTTTACATTTGCTTGCCTCATTGCTTGTAAAACCAATTGGGTCCTCGAAGAAGAATTTGGGTTAAAAGGTGATGAATTTTTCTTGAATATGTGTTGAAATTGATTTGAGTAGACCTTTTCTAGATGTTGTGGATATGTGTGTGGGATCTTATTCTTGGGTGCAGTAGTTGGATTATGAGACCCTTCCTTTTTGTTGTCACCTTTGTCATAAATATGGTCACTTGCAACGTAGATGCCCAAGGTCTAATCCTGTGGAGTCTCAGCCTTCACTGCCTCCTTGTAACCCCTTGGGGCTGATAAGGGGAAGGGTTCTGCTTCTGGTGAGGTGGTTGGTGCTGAGATTTTTGTTTCAATTAAAGCTCACAATAGAAATAGGGGTCAAAAGAGGACCTTGAATGAAAGACAGGATGATGATACTTTTAACATGTTTGAGGTATTGGATGTTCTTAGTCAACAGGAAGTGAATCCAGATTTAATGTGCTTGGATCAGGGTGTGGTGGGCTTAGTGGAGGAGGGTCATATTTCTAGTGTTCCTCTAGCTCTGTAGATGGATGTGACTTTGCACATGGACACTGTTTTATAGATGGTGGTTTAGGAGGAGTTGGGTCCTATTGCAGAGGTTTCAAAGGGTGATGGGGATTCTTCTCATCTTGTACAGAATGTGGGCTTGGATGTTCTTAAGAATAGCATTAAGCCTTCTCCCTAGTTGGGCCTTATGCAAATTATCTTAAAAAAGGGTGGGTGGAGAGAGGCTCAAAACTTGGTAGGAAGAAAGATTAAGAAAAGATTAAAATGACAGGGGAGACTTTGGTGGAATCAGGGTTTGTCAAGACTCTAGACTCTCATTTTTCAAGCCCCTTGAAATGATCATTCTTTCATGGAATAAAAGGGGATTGAGTAGTGGCCCTCAACAAAAATCTATTTGTGATTTTATTAGAAGTCAATTCTTCTGATGTCTTTTTCCTATAGAATACTAAGTTATCTATTGAGTGTATGTTTGGTGTAGGGTCTAAGTTGTGGGGGATTGGTGAGTGCTAGTGCATTGGTGCTTAGGGGTTTGCTGGGGGTGTGGCTTGTTTATGGAACCCTCAGAAGATCTGCCCTATTTGGTGGATGTAATTTAGGTCTTCCACCTCTATGGTGGCTTCTTGTTATGAGATGAGGGATTTTGTTCTCTTCTCCAATGTTTATTTACCTATTGAGCTCCAAGGTAAGCAAATTTTATGGTCCCATATCCAGTTTTTCTGTGGCATGGCCCCTTACCATCTATGGATTATTTCTAGATATTTTAATTCTATTATTGAGTTGGTTGATGAGAGGGGTGGTATTATGAGGCTGGAGCCTTCTGCATTACTACTTCAAGACAACATCTCAACTTTAAATCTTGTTGATATCAAGCCTAGTAATGGCCAATTCACTTGGAACAATTAGAGGGTCGGAGATAATTGCATTGCGCAACGATTGGACCACTTTTTGCTTCCTTGCTACTAGGTGGGTGGGCTATGATCTTCTAGCTCTAAAATTTTGGATTGGATGGGATGAGATCATTGGCCTATAAAGTTATCTATTTATTCATCATAGGTGCCTCAGTCTCCCTCTTTCAAATTTTAGCTTATGTGGTTGTGCGACCCCTCTCTCCATGACTATGTTGCAGAGTGGTGGTGGTATGGTAGACCTTCTTATGGTACTGCAATGTATAATTTTGCTAAGCTTGTTCAAATTTTTAAATATCAACTTGAGAGTTGGAATAGGCTATGCTTTGGCAAAAATTTCCATGCGAAGTTTGTAGCCCAGGATGATTTGGATGGTATTACAAGGTTCATGAGGGAGGATGGGATGACTGAGAATCTACTATAGGAAGAGACTAGGAATTTGAAAGCTCTGGAATTTTGTCCTCTCTTTATTTTCAATGCAATTTATAAAATCTCTAAATTGATTGCTGAGAGGTTGAGCTCAAGGTGCCGATCTCTGAGGAACAGAGTGGTTTTGTGGCAAGTCGATAGATATTGGATGGAGTTTTTATCACAACTGAGACCATTCACTCTATGGTCAGTTCCAAAGATAAGGTGATGTTCATCAAGCTTGATATAGCTAAGGCATATGACAAAGTTTGGTGGTCCTTCCTTCGGAAGGTTTTGGGTGCTTTTGGTTTGGAGGATGAGTGGATTCAATGGGTTATGAGTTGTGTTACTTTGGTTTCCTTCTCTGTGTTAATCAATGGTGAGCACCCTAAGAAAAATTGTGCCTCTCGAGGTTTGTAGTAGGGTGACCCCCTCTCTCCTTATTTATTTCTACTTCTTGTTGAAGTTCTGGGATGTTTAGTAAGAAGGAATGTGGAGTTGGGTCTCATTCAGGGCTGGTGGTGGGGAGGTGGTCTACCTCTGCAGTCTCACTTGTAGTTTGTGGACAACAATTCTTTAATGGGTATGACTACTATTAGGGAAGCTTTGAACTTGCACATAGTTTTGGATGTTTATCTTGTTGCCTTGGGTCAATTAATTAATGAAGATAAGTCTTCCATCTTTTTCTTCAACACTATGGTTTCCATTTAGAGGTGGATTTCTCATATCTTGAGATTTCAGATTGGGGTTCTTCCTCTGACCTATCTCGGTATCCCTATATCTGTTGGTCGATTTCCCAAGGATTCTTGGCAGAATATTCTAGATAAATTTTGGGTGAAAGTAATCATTGGACCCACCGCTGGTCATCTTTTGTGGGTCATGTCCAGTTGCTCAAGTTCATGTTACAGGCTCTCCCCATATATTGATGTCTAATTCAGGTGGCCCCATTGGGTTTTGTTAGGGAATTAGATTCCTTAGCAAGACAATTTTTATGGTTCGTAGCTAGATGTCTTCTAAATGGAGCCTTGCCAATTGGGAAATTTTTTGTAGCCTAAATCAATTTGGGGGTCTTGGGTTAAGGTAGTCATTGTTCTTTGGGATGGTGCAAGTAGCTAAATTTTATTGGTGGTGGTGTGTGGAACAAGATCGGATCTAGGATAGGATACTAACTCAGAAGTATTTCTAGGGGATTCCTTCGATTGATATTCCTTGTTATCCCCTATTAGGGGAAGGCTCAGTGATTTGGAATATGCTCAAGAAACAGGTTGTGCTCATCAAGGATTTCTTATTTTGGATTTGTAAAAGAGGGAAAGAGGCTCAATTCTATTCTAATTCTTGGGATGGTTATCCTCCCATTTTTTCTCAGTTTCCTAATTTGTTAAATCTGTGCTAGAGGTTCTTTGAGGCTAGATGGTCGAGGGTGAGTGACTTTAAGTCCTTATCTTCTCAGGGGAAGTTGGTGGTGGCGAGATGGAAGAATCTTTTTGAATGTAATGTTGTTGGTATGGAGGAGGAGTGTGCTAAGCTTCACAATATCCTTTCTTGTAGATGTTGTAGCTCCCTCCTAGATGAGGATGTTCTTTCTTGGTCTCCTAATCCTAAGGGTGTCCATATTGTTGCTTCTGGATATTAGGTGTTGCTATCTCATTAGCTAGATGGGGTTGAGGTTCCTTGGTGGAAGAAAGTGTGGAATAATATTTCTTAGCTAAAGTGTAACTGTTTCATTTGGAATTTGTCTCGGAATAGATGTTTGACATGGGATAATATTTAGAAGTGTGGTTTTCAAGGCCCATCTATGTGTGTTCTTTGCGGTCATGGTGAGGAGGAATCTTCTCACTTGTTTTTCCACTATCCATTTGCTTTGCAGATTTGGCATTTTTGGTGATGACATTGGAAAAGCCCTTATGGCCATGTGTCTTCCTTGGTGGATTTTTGGAGTATTCTGGGTAGACCTCCTTCTATGGCCTCTTTCTTGCAGGATGTGTGGTACGTTGGGCCTATCTTCTTACTATGGAAGATTTGGTTGGAGCGAAATAGAAGAATATTTAATGGAGAATTGTTTTTGATTCAACAAGTTTGGCACAAAGTTATGGGTATGATTTGAGAGACGGTGGAAGCAAAGTGTGATGTTGTCTTTCCTTTGGAGAGAGGGGATGCTGAGTTGGTGGATAGTCCGGGTATTCGGGGTTTGTCTTTGGCCTCTGCTTGTGTTAGGAGAGGAAGGTGGGTGAAAAATAAACTTCAAAGGGTGGGGGGATGGATTCCCCCTTCGGTTGGCACTTTGAAGCTCAACACTAATGGTTCTTCAAGGGGCAACCCCGGGCCTATTGGAATTGGTGGGGTTGGTAGGGTTTTTTTTGGGTTTAATGGTTTTTTTTGTTTCTATTCATGAAGGAATATAGACTATCAACCTTATGGAAGGTTTGGTGATCCTTTACGCTTTTGGGTGGGCTTATGATTTGGGGTGGCACAAGGTTATTTGTGAGTTGGATCCATAGGTTTTGATTAACTTGCTAAATGAACAAAAGGTGTCTGATGTTAGTTGGTAGTTGGCTATGATGGTGCAACAGATTATGTAGATAAGTTCTTTGATGGAGATGGTGTCTTTTGTCCATATTCTGAGGGAGTGGAATAGGGCAACTGATTGTTTGGCCAAGTGGGTTTCTGAGCATTTAGATGGATGGAAGATTGATGAGTGGGAGCAGGTATCCCATGAGCTCCTTCAGGACTTGGAGAGGATTATTTTTGAGGATGGGAATGGTTTTGGTGAAGGATGATGTTGTTTCAAGTATTGTTTGGTTGCTTCTTATGGGTTCCTGGGGCCTTGGCCCTTTGATTTTATGTAATACTCCTTTATGATTTTCAATAAAAAATTTACCCTTTTTATTTTAAAAAAAACTAATGTAAACATCTAAATAAAACCACAACAAAAAATGAACCCAATTGATATATATATATATTCATTTTGTACAAATGTGATAGCTCAAGGATATGAGTAATAAATATCCAATTGTTTTTATTTCATGTGGTATTTAGTAGAAAAATATTTCTCATTAGAGTGCTAAGCACAATAAATTTGTCCTTATATTTGACAATCAAAATCTTGAGCAACTTAGGCTCATTCTTCCAATGGTTTTTGCTTAAAATCAAGGGCTAAGGAAGTTCATAATCCTTGTACACCACATGCATGTTTTTCTTCTTGAATCCCTATAGTAAAAATTAAAGAAAGGTTTACTTTTCTTGTTCATAGGTATTAAAATAATATCATGATTTGTAATGTTAGTGAAAAAAAAAAATCTTAGCTCTACCAAATTATTCATTAAGTGATTGAAACCTAAAGACTCGTCATGTTGATCCATATAATCTATTTGTACATATTAAATAATAAAAATTTTATCCCCCTCACCATCAAAAGAAGAAAAATAAAATGAATGACACAAAGGAGAAGTTTTAGAAATATATTGTGTTAGTATTCCATCTAACAATAGATCTTGTACGTTGTCATCTATGTCTTGATCCATAATATAAGTTTCCTTGTTCAACTTAGAACGATCATCAAGTACATGCACACAAAACATAAAATAATTTGTAAGTACCATATCCAATAAGATTAAATAAACTTAATATTCTTTGTCATCTTCTAATTTTTCTATAAATTTTTTTAATTTTTAGAATGATAAATAACTCATCCTTTTCAAAACTAAAATGAAGAATATCACTACCAAAAAAAATTCAACATGTGAGTTACCATACATGGGTGTCAATTTAGTAGTGATAATTTTTTTTACATAACATCATTCTTATCATGTTTGAACATGGGATTATCATGAATCACAAAGTTCATTAAAGAATAATCACTTAAATTAGATTTTTTTGAATTGATATCACTATCTTCATCCTCAAAAATAGGATTATTATAGATTTTAAAGCTAAATAAAGGAGAATAATTAATCTGCACTTTATCACCCAACCAAAATAATCTATAAGTTTCTTGTTCAAGTTTATGATCAAGGTTATCTAACTATACAATTGTAATATTAACTTCAAGACAAAGAAGATCAACCTCCCAAGTTTTTGAATTTGATAAATGAGCTTCTCCATTATGTAAACCCATGTCCAAGTGAAGTGGGTTGGTGATCATTAAATTACGTGAATTTTGACAATCCTACCTCATAGGCACTATTAACTCCAAAATAGAATCATTACTACCTTTATTATAAGGAGAAGAAGACTCTCCATTTAGAAAATCAATAGTACTTAAGTCTTTAATCAATGTATCAACATTCCTTATATTTTTAAAGTAGACTTGTGGATTTCAAATTTTTATGGTTGGAAGAATTTATAATGTTAATTTCAACATTCTCAATATAACTATCATTAATTTTAGGTCCTAAAAAAGTGGCATTGCTTATATTGAATCCATTTTAAAACTTGATGTAGAGATCTTAGCATTATGAGTGGTTGCCTTTTGAAAATTGAGAATCATGGATTATCTTCTTTACCAAAGTAACCTTGGTACTCATGAAATTCTTTAATTTTTTGAATAAAGTGCATTGTTGCACAGGCGGCTATTATTGCACCAAAATATCGACCTGCTAATGCCTGATACAACCATTGGATTTATACAAGATCAAGATCCACAGGAGGCGATTAAACCATGTCATGAAGCCCAAGTGCCATGCTAGACTATGCCTACCATAGGAAGAGGAGACCAAGGGTCACACCTTGCAACAATCCCCCCAGCGCAAGCACGTGGTTCAAAATTGTGACCTTGGATTTGATACCAATTGTTGCACCAAAATATTGACTTGTTAATGCCCAATACAACCGATGGATCTATACAAGATCAAGATCCACATGAGGCAATTAAACCATGTCACAAAGCCCAAGTGTCATGCTAGACTATGCTTACCATAGGAAGAGGAGACTAAGGGTCACACCTTGCAACATGCATCTATAAATATCTTCCCGAAGTGAAGCATCATTTTCTTGAGCTTCAAGATCCAATTTTATTGGATTACCAGTCATATTAGTCATGGGTGACATAGAACCATCATTTCCTTGAATTACATTTCCAATATTATGATAAAATCAAGACACATAACGTCTACATTCTTAGTTGTGTTATGTATTCAACATTTGTCATGGAAGCTCATTTCTTCAAAAGTGCTAATAAATATAAGAATTGGCATATCAATTTTATTTATTTATAATCATCTTTGGAATATCTAATTTAAAACTAGGCATGGCTATTTGACAAGGTTTAGGCATTGGATTCAATTGTTTATAGCCTTCTTTAGTGTCATTAATTAGAAGGTTGTAATTTGTAGCATTGAGAAAATTGTCATTGCCCCTTCATATACTTCCATGTTGTTTATGACAAGTGTATTTGTCCCTAGGTTACTTAATCCATCACAAGTGAGTATGTCTTTAATTTTTCAATCTCTTCTTTAAAAAATTCCTTGCGGGTCACTTTTATCAACTATTATTTTTTATTGTTAATAACTTCTTAGAGAGTTTTGACTACCTTAGCTGCATTAGTATCCTTACCAATTATTTCTATTTGGAATAATCTACTTGAATTTAATATCAAACAAAAGGGACAACAACATAAGCACTATAATTAATTTTCCATAAATCTGACAATGAACTTTGTTAGACTATTTCATCATCTCCTAATGATTCCTCTTTCAGTTGAATAAATTCACTTTATTTAATTAAATCATAAGGTCCTTCTTTTGATTAAATAAATCAATTTTATTTAATTAAATCCTAATGTTCCTCTTTTAATTAAATAAATCAATTTTATTTAATTAAAATCCTAAAATTCTAATATCCTCTCATATGATTTAAATAAACCCAAACATTTAAATCATGTGTCACAAATCAACTAATCTCATCTATGTTAATTAATCCTCAATTAATTAACTCCTAACACTAATCCCCCATTCCTCTAGCTTTTGACTCCACCCTAAAGTAAGTCAACCTTGGTCAAGTTGCACATGCAAATCAATTTATTTTATTTACTAATTACCTATTTTCTTTCAAAAAGGCATATTCCTAGAATATTCTACCCATTTGACTTTTCCCTCCCAAAGGACTTTTGTCCTCTTTCTTGAGACACCTTGGCATTAAAGAGCTCTTACACAAGCCACCTTGGCTTTAAATAGATCTTACACCTCTTCTTACACAAGCCACCTTGGTTTTAAATGGAATCTTACACATTCTCTTACACATTACATCTCCCAAAATGTACTCACACATGTGTGAGCACATCTCTCCCAAGATTCATTAGCATGTTGACAAGTGGCATTATGCTATTGGTCTATTCTTTAATCCCACATTCATCAAACTCCTTCACTCTTCCATCCTTGGCTTCTATAAATAGAGGCATCATTCTCACAATATGGATCCATAAACTAAAAGCATAATCACTGTAGGAATTTTCTTTCATAGAATTTCATATTTTCCATCCATCTTGGAAAGATTATAGCCAATTTTATACTTTTTCATCAGAAATCTATCATCAAACTTATCAAGGGGTTAGGAAAGAGCTTCCTTCCACACCAAAGGAGCACTAATCCCCCTATGGGATGCTGGATTGAGCATTTAAAATAGGATTTCATTAGTAGTTTACTTGATATTCTATTGTGTTTTCAATGTTCTTGTGCATAGATGAGTTTCATAGGGAGTGCTTGTTTACAATTTTTTATTGACTAATGATTGTTTGTTTGTTCATTATTAAGAAGGTCTAAGCAAAACACTCACATTTTGGCGCTAGAAGGAGGGCCAATTTCTCAAAATTAACACATTTTTTTGGTCATTTCCGTTTTTTTTTCATTTTCTATGTTTCTAGGATACAATGATGCTGAAGAGGTCAAACAATGACACAATCATTTTAGCATCGTTATATAGCGACACTACCTCTATTTTCAAAACATGATGCTTTCTTGTTTCCTCTAACGCTGATGGGTCAAATTCCAAATAGTGACACCGAGAGAAATAGCGACACATTTGTCGTCTTTGTTTTCTCCATAGAGCGATGCTAGAAATTCCAAATAGAAATACTTTTGTTAGAAGCGATGTTGGTGAAAGTAGTTTTCAAGTTTATTTTCACATGTGCTTTTATGTTTTGATTTCTTTTGGCCTTTGACCTGTTTTGTGGCTCTATTTTCTGTAGCTTGACCAAATTTTGTAGGGTTAGGTGACAAAGAAGGAGAGGAAACAAGGAGGAATATCTATGGCATTTCTTTTTTCAAAATTGTAAAAAACTATTTATTAACACTTTGGGGACATGTATAATCCCATCTTTAGACATTATTACCTTCAATTTTAGGAATCAATTGCATTTCATTTGGGTTTTGAAAAAGAACAGACAAAAGATTTTTTTTTTCAAAGTTGGTTAAAAAGAACCTTAGAAACTCACTAGATTTGATTTGGGTCTTAAAAATTGAACAATCAACTTCACACTCAAATTTGGCGCTCTAAAAATAACTCACTATTGTCTTTAAGGATTTAAAAATAACTTGTCTTTGTTTGTTTTGTAATATTATTTACAAACTCTTATCATTCAAATGTGTATGTACTTCTCTCGTACTTCATAGTGATCTTGGGAATCAAAAGCATTTTAGTGACATTAGGTTGTTTAAAAGATTGCCTCCACATTTCAAATTTGGGTTTTAAAATTGAACAAAACATGGGAGTGTGAAGAAAAGGCATTATGTGTGCTTCCTCCTAAATGAGTTAGGTGATCAAACTACAAATGAACTTCTTCTCTATTGTTTACCTTTAGAGATCCTAAAATACTCACCCCAAGGGAACGACTCAAATTAATAACGAGTTAAATGCCAAGCTACTCCCAAGCTAGAAGATTCATGAGAACTCAAAGCTTGGATAACCTAAGAAGTGTGTGCCAAGAAAGGGGGATCTAGTATGGTCAAGCTTCTAATCATCCGCTTTGAATAAGCCCAACTGGAGAAATCCAAGTGGGAATCTGACAAATATTTTATTTTTTTATCCTAGGGTTATGCATTGCTTTGGAAATCAAAACACTTTGCTTAGATCTAAAACATTGGAAAACAAACATTCAATAAATTTTCAAAATTTCAAACCCTTTGGGAAGAACAAATACCTTTGAAAATTCCACATGTTACTTCTTGTCCCTAGGGGTTTTTATCCCTAGAAGGCTTCTAAACATTTGGACCCACATCTTAATTTATTTCTCCCCAAAGTCAACATAGGGAACTATTGCCTTGATTCTCTTGATTTCCACATAATGGACCTTGTGGAATGAAAATAAATTAAGACATATACATTCAGTTTGAAAAGCTAAGAAAGAAAGTGTGCATGTGGTAAAAAGAATCAAATCTAAGCAAGATAAACGACAATTGAACCACATATGTGTTTGTTCTAATTATTTCCAAGAAATTAAAGATTCCAAAAAAAAAATCTTTGTCCAAAAGATTCAAGTTTAAGTGTCACACCCAAAAAGTTGTCAAGAAATACATTAAGAATTCCAACCTCAATCAATACACCAAGGTAAGAAATAAATTCACAAGGTTTATAGAATCATCCCTTTGAACAATCTGGATATGTATGCTCAATTTGAGACACTCATCCAAGTCAAAGTTTGGTCTTTTGAATTTGAGCACTTTTGAAGTATAGCATGTTTTTCAATACCATGGTCTTGTAAAATAAGTCTCTCTAGGTTTAATATAGGATCAAAATCAACACTCTCATCCATCCCCCAAACAAAAATTTAAAATCCCATCTCACAAAAAACTCTTAGAGTCTTGGAAAAATCATTCATGCTAGACTTTTGGTAATCCTTCAAATAAAAAATAAAAAATCATCTTGTTTGACTAAGTGTGTGTGGACGAATCCTTCTTCATACACTTAGTTAAATTATCACCTTGTGGAAAAATTCTATCCCAAGATAACATCCAACATCTTGGGGTTTTATGAGTTCATTATCCAAAATCTAAATCAAATCCAAACCAAATCCAAAACAAATCCAAAATCCAAAATCCAAAATTCCTAAAGTCTAGTATCCCTCCAATGTTCTTAAGAGTTCAATCTTTCACACCATCCATCTTTCATTTATCCCATCATCATCATTCGATCCTTAAAAAAACTTATATTTTCTTCTTTGTACCTAAAGTTTAGACCAACCTAAGGGGTTGGAGGTTCACCTCATACTCCTAAAATTTGATCATTATTTTATGGTCCAAACTAGATCTCAACACAAGAGGAACATGGAGCAAAAAAAAGAGACATCCACTTCAAGTGACTTGAGTCAAACCACACACAAATTTAACCCCATCGGATCTAGAAATCCCCCACTCAATCTTCCTCAACAACCATAAGATCCTAAAGAGGGAGGTTTCCAAGTGGAGGACATCACCAACACCCCCTAGGAACGACTCAAGATAAAATCATGGAGATGATTCAAATTCTTGAAACCCACAAGATTGTGAATACAATGATGAGACTCAATCTGTCACAATACATGCTAGCATTAGAAAGGGAAGGGACTAAAATCCCTTCTAACTATGATGTAAGCACTATTGTGGAACCACCTATGGGGGCTATGCCACTGGTATCATTCACATCATCATTCCAAAATATCATTCAACCCATCCCACAACCATATCATTTCATGCTCCAATCCAACCTATGACTACCAAGGGGAGTTCATTGCTTCATACTCTTCAAACACGTCCCCTTGTAAATATCCAAAAGTTGGACACAAATACCATCCCGCAAGACCCAAAGCATCCATATGTTCCACTCATTTTTCATGAAAAAAACAATGCATCCACCTTCTCCGCAACACCGACAAACCCTCTTGGGACACAAGTCTCTCTCCCCATGGTATCACAAGTACAAGGGGGTTTATTTGGACAAGAGGGAATATTTGACCCTTCATCATCACTTTCTGAAGGAAACCGACCACCACTTTCCCCACTAATATTATTATCCACATCAATCCAAGGTTTAGGACAACCCCCTTTACCCAACATACCAATCCAAAATCAATCAAATCATAACAATCCTTCAATCATGAATCAAATCAATGTACCAAATCCTCCAATCATTCCATCAATATCGCAACATCAGGTGGCACCAAACCAAACATCTCAATCAATCACCACGCCATCTACAACACCCCAGATCCATAACATCATCTCTCAAGGAACTATCCCATCAACCATACCTTCCACCACACAACCCATGGTCATCACTCAAACACCTCAACAACCTCTTCAATAAACCCCATCTCACACCATTCTGAATCCTCCATCTCCACCACCAAATCCAAACATGGAAAACCAATACATTACATTACAAACAACCCAACAAGCCTATCAAAAGGCCCTCCAACAATTCCAAGCCCAACAAGTTGCACAACAAGCCCAAGCAACACAAGCACTATTACATCAACAACAAGCTCAACAAGTCGCACAAGCTGCTCAAGAAGCACAAGCACAAGAACAAGCCCAAGCGGAGGCCCAAGCTCAATATCAAGCACAACAAGTTCAAGCACAAGCACTGTTATGACAATAGGCTTACCAACAAGCTTTACAACAATACTAAGCCCAACAACAATCATTGTTGGCACAACAACAACAACAAGACCAACAACAAGCATTTTTGGCACAAAAAAATCTACAAGAATATCAACAAGCCTTCCTTGCATATTAAAACTTACAAGAAAACCCCATGAATGCATCACCAAGTCCGCAAGTCACCCCACTTGTCATTCAAGCCACAACATCCACATTCATTCCACCTCCAGATCCAAAAATGAATTGACTACTCAAATAAAAAAGCTCTCGCAACAAGTGTTGGACATCCAATCTGGGAAAACAACAAAACCACAAGGGAATTTATGCCCTTATCCCTTTGACATGAGCATTGTAATGAAGCCATTCCCACTAGGCTTTAAGATACCAAAATTTGACAAGTACTGTGGAATCACAAATCTTGAAGATCACATCAGAGAATTCCATGTACATTGCATGGAAGTTGCCTACGATGAATATTATATAATGAGGCTCTTCCCTAGAAGTTTGGTTGGTCTAGCCATGGAATGGTTCTCACGTCTTCCCCCCAAAATAAAAAAAGTTCCAAGAAATTGTTGACCCATTCATACAAAATTATTCATTTAACATGGATATGGATGTAAGCTTGGAGGATTTGTCCAACCTTAAGCAAAAAAAAGGAGATTCATTTGCATCCTTCTTGCAATGATGGATCCAAGGCCAATAGGAGCAAGTGGGATATGCCAGAAGAATAAAAAGTCAAAATCATCATCTCAAATCTTGAAGGGATCTTAGCCTTCCATCTCAAAATTCAGTGCATCACCACCTACGATCAGCTCATCCCCAAATATATTAACATCAAAAGAGCCCTCATTTCACAAGGGGGGACACTCACTTATCAATACAATCATACATCAATAATCTAAAATGACAAACCTTGAACATGGGAAAAAAAAAAAAATGTTACCAACGATGATGTTGTGGATGCCAAGATTGTAATCAATGCTCCAAGATAAAACACACAACAAAAAATGTACCAAAAGCCTCAAAAAAACACCGAAAACACTCCATGACCTAACACATCTCAACAATAAAACAACACAAAGACAATCAACAACATCAATGATCAAGGAAGACCATCCAAAAGAAAGTACACACTACTTGGGGAATCGTTTGAATCTGTCATGTAGCAACTCATTGAAGCCAACATCATCATGCTCCCACTCATTGAAAATTATGAGGAGCCTAAAGTTAAACCACCATGGTATAACGAGAAGCACCTTTGTGATTTCCATAAGATAAAGGGGCACACAACAACCAGTTGCATGAGACTCAAGAACCTGATCCAAGATCTTATTGATGACAAGACTATCATCGTTGAGAAACCAATTGGAAATCAGGACCTTAAAATATACACGAATCCAATGTTGGATCACAATAAAGAAAACAACAATGGAAAAGTAAAAAAGTACGGCAGTGTTAACCATGTTTATGACCATGTTGTCGCATCTTTAGATGAGTGGGTAGGTGTTATCCATATCACAGGGTCCAAAGCCAAGTGTATAGTCACCACATGAGGTGGAAAAATCACTATTCCAAGACCATCCACGCAAGCTAGAGCACACCCTACAAACTCAAAGTCAGTTGCCAATGGTTACAATATCTTAGAACAGCTGAAGAAGACCCCCACCCAGATCTCCATGATGAAGTTGCTAAAAATATTGCTTGCACATAGGAAAAATCTAGTAAAGGCACTAGATGTGTCTTTTGTACCCACAGATCTTGATGCAAATCAATTCCGAGCTATGGTCAGACACATCACCACCCCACATCTCCTCACCCTCTTTGAGAAAGACCTTCCAACCCAACCATCTCATAACCATGCGCTTCACCTTGAAGTCTTCGTCTATAAAAATAAAGTCAAATGGGTCTTGGTGGATGGAGGTGCAGGGTTGAACATTTTTTCTCTCAAGCTAATAAAGAATCTAGGATTCTCCGAAGATGTGATTGAAAAAGGTAAAGGCATCACAATTCGGGCTTATGATGATCAAGAAAGAGTGTCTCAAGGTACCATCCAACTTCCCATCCAAGTAGGACTAGCCATTATGGAGACTACTTGCCAAGCCCTTGATCTTGACCTCCCTTATAACATTCTTCTAGAGCACCCATGGATCCATGGGATGAAAGTTGTTGTATCCACATTTCACCAATGTGTTAAATTCCCCTATGAAAATCAAGAGGTCATAGTTCATGGTGACTCAGAGCCCTTTGCTTATTGCAGGAATTTGGAAGCCAAGTATTACAAAATCCCACAAGTTCCCAAGAATGATGAAGGCCCTATGACTCTATATGTATATCCATCCACCATAGCCTAAAATTCTAGAACAAAGACACCCACCATTCTTGACATTTCTAATATCAAAGCCATTATCCAAGATAACAGATGTGGAGACTACAAGATGAAGAAGAGTTCCTTTGTAATAGCAGAGTTACCTCAATCTCCAAGGTCCCATTGATAGCCACAACCAAGTAACACACCACCTCAAAAATTTAGAGCAAACCCCTCCAGACTCAAAATTTGGGGAGACCTAGGCCGAGAAGTGGTGGATGAAAAAGACATCAATTTTTCTATACCAAGATAAAAGACCTGTACCGGCTCTTCCAATAGAAAATGATAACAAAGGGCTACATCTAATGCTTGGCATGGGCTAAAATAAGAATGAGAGTCTCAAGAAAAATAACAGTGACCGATTAGAACCCATTTTTGTTGAGAAGTGCATAAAGAATCTTGGCCTTGGATGTACCCCTCTAAAGATAACCATACATGGAAAAAGTCCCCCTATTAAAATAAACAAAGCTCCTCCTCGGTTACTAGTATCCATAGGTCGACCCTTAGATAATTATACCTTCAATATAACTAATGTATGTAGTGATGAGGATTCCCTCACCCACCTATCCATGTTATTTGAGGACTCTTCCCTATTCATGATTTCCACTATGTCTTTTGAATCAAAAAATCAAACCCATGAAGTAAAGCTAGTTTATCCCCAACTAATTGACTATGACCAACGAGGACCACCAGTTTTGGACACATTCAAAAATGACGAAGCTCTCTGATAATTCATGGGACTCAGGTATAACATACCATGTGGAGACCACAAAGAAAGATTTGGAATCGATCTAGACACACATGCATACTACGGGGAAATGATTAAATCCCTCAGTCACAAAAATGAAAAATTAAGAGTAATCTCTAGGTCTTTAATTGAAAACCACAATGTGGCACTTTTTGACCCAAAAATAGTAAAAACAAAGGATGCATCCGATGGTGAAAGCCTCTCCGAGATTCCAAAGGATGAGGGATTCAATCTTCCCCCTGGTTCTATTCATCAGGAGAAGTCAACAATATTGGTAGAGAAGTGTAACCCCATCAACTTGGGGATTGAAGAGACACCACATATAACCTTCTATGCAAAATCACTCTTGACTGAAGAATAGGAACTTCTAGCTATGTTTCTAAGAGAAAGAAAGGTAAACTTTGCATGGACCTATGCTGACATGACGGGACTTGATCCAAAGGTTGTGGTCGATCATCTTGCATTATATCCAAAGGAAAAACCAATGAAGCAGAAACTAAGGAAAATGCATCCACAGATCACACTATTAGTAAAACTTGAGCTGCAAAAACTCCTAGATATTGGCTTCATAAGACCCATTGATTATCCTGAATGGGTTTCAAACTTGGTACTAGTCGCTAAGCCCATTGGGGGCATCCAGATCTGTACTGACTTCAGGGAGCTAAATAAAGTGTGCCCTAAGGATGATTTTACTCTTCCTAACATTGACATGATTATAGATCAAACAACTAGGCATGAAATGTTTTCACTCATGGATGGGTTCTCAGGTTACAATTAGATAATGATAGTGAAAGATGATCAGTAGAAGGCAACCTTTACCTATCCATGGGGTACATATTGCTGGAACATGATGTCGTTTGGGTTGAAGAATCCTGGAGCCACCTATCAAAGGGCCATGAAACTCATTTTTCATGACATAATTCACAAGTCTATAGAGGACTATGTGGATGACATACTGGCCAAGTCAAGAAAGCAATGAGATCACATAGCGACAATAATATCCATCTTTGAAAGATAAGGCTCAACCCTAAGAAATGTGTCTTCGATGTACAATCAAGAAATATTTTGGGGTATATAGTTTCAATGAGGGGGATCGAGATAGACTCTACCAAAGTCAAAGCAATTCTTGAAATGGAGGCACCAAGAACATTGAAATAGTTAAGGGGTTTACAAGGAAGAATCCAATCCATATGTGAATTCATCACGTAGTTAGGAGACAAAGCTATCCCATATTCTCATCTAATCCATAAGGGGGTAGCATACAAATGGGATGAGAAGTGTGATCAAGCTTTCAAAAAATTCAAATAATATCTGTCAATGTCACCAGTACTCATGGCATGGATTCAGAATAAGCCATTGATCTTGTACATATTGACAACAACAACAACACTTGGGGATCTATTAGCACAACATAACAAGATGGGGAAGGAGCGAGACATATACTATATCAGCCGAACCATGGTGGGACATGAGTTAAATCATACATCCATTGAAAAGTCTTGCCTAGCAGTAGTGTTTGCCTCAGAAAAATTCAGACATTACATGTTATCCCATCAAATTAAACTCATTGCCAAAATAGACCCCCTCAAGTATTTACTTTCCAAGGAAACACTTACGAGGTAGATGGCCAAGTGGGTCATGATCCTCTTAGAATACGACATTGAATATGTAGAAATAAAAGTTATCAAGGGACAAGTGATTGTTGATCAATTAGCATAAGCACCCATCTATTCAGAGAACCCACTTATATCAGAATTCCTAGATGAATTTTTGTTCAACCTTAGCACCATAGATCATTGCAAGGTTTATTTTGATGGGTTGTATGCACAACATGGATCAGGAGTGAGTGTTTTCTTCATCATACCACAAGGGGATTGTATTCCTAAATCCTACAGGTTATCTTTCCCTTGCACTAACAACATCGCCAAATATGAAACCCTTGTGATTGGACTTAGAATAGCAGTACAATGGCAGATCATAGCTCTTAAATTTTATGGAGACTCTCAACTAATCATCAACCAATTCAACAATGAGTACCAAATAAAGGATGACATGTTGAATCCATATAAGAAAGCAATGGAAGACCTCAAGGAATTCTTCATTGAAATCACGTTAGAGAAAACACCAAGGGAAAATAAAAAAGTAGTGTATGCCATGGCAATGATTGGATCACTGTTAGATATCCCACAGAACATCCTTAAGCATGAATTCTTGGTAGAGCAACTTCTTGTACCAGCTTTCAAGGTACCAAAGTCTAAAATTGTGTGTGAAATTGTTTTTCCTGGTAACCCGTGGTATCATGACATATATACCTGCCTGAGAATAGGTCTCCTCCCCGACGATATCACTCTGAACCTTAAAAGAGCCTTTTTCAAGAATTCATCCCGCTTTGTTATCTTAGGTGATACCCTATACTGTAGAAGTATTGAAGGAACCCTTTTACGATGCTTAAATGTTGAGGAAGCTTTGACTGCTTTAACTGAGGTACATGATGGCATCTGCGGTTCACATTCGAGTGGTATGACCTTGGCCAAGAATTTTATAAGAATAGGGTACTATTGGTTGACAATGGAAAGGGAAGCTCACAACTATGTCAAGTGCTTGTAATGTAAACAAAATGGGGACCTCATCCATGCACTGGCTCAGGAGCTCCACCTGATTGTAACACCTTTTCCCTTCTCGCAGTGGGGGCTTGATCTCATTGGAAAAATCACCCCCACCTCATCTAAGGGACAAAAGTTCATTATCACTGCTATGGAATACTTCACAAAGTGGGTAGAGGGCATACCTATGACCTATATCATTGGAAAGAAGATTACAAAGTTCATCTTGAGTTACCTCATTTTTTGTTATGGTGTTCCACAAGCCATTATCTCAGATAATGGGACACCTTTCAAAAGCAAAGATGTCCAAGACCTTTTCCAAAGATTTAACATCCAGAATCGCTTTTCTACTCCATACTACCCCCAAGGTAATGACCGAGTTGAGGCTACAAATAAAACCATCCTTAGAATCCTCAAAAAGATAGCCAATGAAGTTGTTTATGACTGGCACTTGTAGTTGAACCCCACCCTATGGGCCTACAAAACAAGTATCCACACACCAACAGGTGCAACCCCATTCTTCCTAGTCTACGGATCAGAAGCCATCCTTCCCATCAAGATCAAGCTCCCATCCCTAAGGATATCATTGAAAAACCTCATAACATATGAAGAATATCGGGTGTCATGACTTAATGAGTTGGAACTATTAGATGAGTGGCACATGGATTATTTGAACCACCTACAATTCTACCAGAACCATCTGAAGAGGAGTTACAATAAGAAGATATGGAATCGATCCTTTCAAGTCAGCAAGCTTGTGATGAAAGAAAATTAGAAAAATGTGTCGAATCTAGATAGTAAGGGAAAGTTTGAACTTAACTATTTGGGACCTTTCATCGTCACCCCAAGCTACAAATCAAGGGAATACCAGTTGTCAAAACCTGAGGGCGAGCCCCTGTAGGAGCCTATCAATAGCTCCCACCTCCAAAATTTTTACACCTAAGTTTTAAGGTATAAAACCAAAAAATCAAAAAATAATAAAAATATAAAAATCTGAAAGAAAAATTAGAAAAAGGATTGCTAAAAGTAAAGATAAAAATCATCCTCTAGCGAAAACCACTTCCGTGGTGCTTTGGGCAAGTACCTTGGTGAAAACCTGGCAAACAGGCACCTTGTGTAAATAAAGCACCCTCCATCCACCATGATCTCTAGGACTGGTTCAACATCACCCATCACATTCCATTGTTTCTTCCAGCACCCATCTGTGTCTGCATCATAGCTTGATCTTACATTTATATCATGTTCCACCCTAGTACTACTTGGTACATTCATAAGGTCAGTTTGTCCTTCCTATATCAGAGTAGTCTATCACATCACATTGGGGGTATGTTATTTTAACTATGGTTGGATCAGATTCATGTATATTCTTGAGATCTTCCTTAAAATCAAAAAAACAAAAAACATCCAAATCATATCAAAAACATCCAAAAACATTTATAACATCCTTCAAAAAAATCCAAAAACAAGTCAAAAATTGGAAAGTCAAAAAATAAAGTCATCATTTCGAACTACGTCATATCTAAGCTTGAACATTGGCAAGGATAATCTTTTATTAGCCCCCAAGACACCCTAGGTTAGTCCTTTAGGAGTCTGCCATAATAAACTAGCAACCCACATGTTCATATCATCACCAATAATTGAGTCTGTGTCAGTAAAACTACTTGTTTTCCGCATGTATAACATAGGGAAGGCTAATCATTGATTAGCCCTCGAGACCCCTAGGATAGCTCTTTAGGTTTGTTTCTTGGTCAAAATCTTGGAAAAAACCAAAAAAAATGAAAATTTTGAAAATCGAAACATTTGTAAAACATCTAAAAAATACCAAAAAATAGCCTCAAAACATTTCAAAATACCAAAAACATTTAAAAATACCAAAAAAGTGTATCCATCCCATTCCAATAGTCACCTATAATAAGCATCCACTCATAATAAATCAATCGTCACTTTCATCCTTTGGCAAAACAATTGGAAGCAAGCTTAGCAACCGAAAGTGTGTTCTCAAATGTCAGGGTCTTAAGTCTAGGTCAATAGGTAAAAAAGTTGGTCAACTCTGAGTATCAATAGCATATCATCCAATCAATCTCACCATCATCTGATAACATCATGTCCTAGGATGCATCCTTCCTACAATGGACATCAACATCAGGCATCACCGTAGTTTAGTCTTGGCGAGCGATATGAAGAAAATTAGCTTGTTTGTTTACTTGATCTTTTCTTGTGATTTCTCTTATTACACTCATTCCAATGACCTCTCAATGATGTCTAATCAAATGATTTAGAGAGAAAGGAATGGGGCATTGATCTTTATCTTTTGTTTGTTGTGCTTGTTGGATATTCTTGTAATATAACATTGGCAAATACTTGCTTTATAAGGTGTGTATGGAGGGTGTTTTGGATAGCTTGTTGACTATTACATTGTTAGGTTTTTCCTCTCTATGTTATGGTATAATATGTTCAAATTATCTAAAGTACATCCTAGTAAGGTTTTCGTATGCCAGGTGTGAATAGGAATACTCCTATCTGATTGTCAAGTCAAAGTCCATCGCACTAGGTACAACGTCATCCTAGTTCTTTATACCTTGATGCATCATATCTATGTGTGTTATCAAACATAAGGAAAGTAAGCTCTTTAAATCCCTAATCTCTATAAGCAAAGCATCATCATCTCTCATCATTAATAAAGTCTCAGAAAATCATAGACTTGTCGGATCCTCCTTTCATCATCTTATTTCTTCTTTCTTCTCTCTACGCTAACATGGTATCATGACAGTTAACCAAAAAACATCACCAATGCATTCATCATGCATCCACAGATCATCAACATAAATACATCATTAAATTTATATTATCATTTAAGTTACCAATAATGATAGAGATCTGTTATTCTGAGTATTTTAAATTGTTGCACATCATAGTCATTTCATATCATATCTGCATTTATCATTTAAGTTACAAAGAATAATAGAGATTTGTTATTATGAGTATCTTAGAAATCATCACATTTACATCACTACAAATCATATCACTGCATATCATGGTCATTGCATATCACATCATAATTTTTTCATAATCATTTTAAGTTACGAGGAAAATATAGATTTTTTAGTCTGAGTATCTTAGAAATCATTTGCATATTCTAAATGTTCGCATCCATATATTCATACATCATCATAAAACATATATGAAAAAGATACCAAAACATTGCATTTACACTATGCATATCATAATATCACATGCATCTCATAAATCATGACATACCACATAATCCATTTTGAATTATCATTTAAGACATAATGGAGATTTGTTATTCTACGCATCTTAGAAATCATTTGCATCCATACATCAATACTGCATACATCATCATAAAAGTGCATATAAAATATACAAAAAGAAATGCATCCATAAACATCTACATATCATAATCATCCATCACATAAATTGCATCACATCCATATAGAAATAATCACAAAGCATATACATAAAACATCAAGTACATCCATACATAAGGCATAATAAAGTGCACATCATCATGAATCAATCGAACCCATATCATATATATATATATATATATATATATATATATATATTAAAAAATCATAATTGTCATGATACAAAATCTGACTCAAGTATATGTACATCAATCATGATACAAGGCCTATAGGGCTATCAAAAATAAAGCCTGTGAGTGTATATCAAAAAGAAACTGCTAGCCCTGATGGTTGCTCCCCTTGCCTGCCTATCTCTCAAGATGATCATCTGTCCAATGAGCCCCTGTTTGTTGGGAATAGTTTGGTTGTCTCAAAGCCACGGACACTGCTAGAAGATAATGAAATTTATACTACTAAACCTCCTTCACTACCTTGCAGTACATCCATGTTGATATTGTCCTCCCCTGAGAAACAATGGCCATGCTCTCTAGCTGCTTCTTGTAGCCGACCTCCTGAGCTAATTGTAGCTCTAGGGCCTGTCTCTATTGCTGCTCATGATCTCTCTTGGTAGTAATGGCCTAAACCTGTTGTTTGGATTGATCTCTCTCAAGTGTGATGGCGTGAACTTGCTAGCGGGCCTAGTCCCGCTCACTTGTCACTGCCTGTACCTAAGGCTGTAAGCCCTGCACTTATGCCTGCAACTACTGAATTTATGGATCATGTGACTAATGGGGTTGTTGTGTCTCATGGGACTAATTATTTTGAGCTTGGTGTGGCTGGTGGGGTGGCTAATCTTTTTGCTATTCTGGTTGCCCATCTCTGGGTGATGCCCCTGGATCCTGTCCCCCTGCTCCCACATGTTCTCTTTGAATAGACCTCCCCCTAGGTCTCCCCCATGGAAGTGCTACCATTAGATCTGTTAGCGGAAATGGAGGTCTAAACCACTCTTCATAAGCCCGTGTGACCCTTGGATCGACCAGTCCCTAACCATAGGCCCATGGCCTAGCAACCAACTGTCTAAAAGAATCCACTACACCAGACGCTGGGATCATCCGCCCCCATGCAGTCTCCTGAGATGATATAGAAAAAATGGCAGCATATCCATCCACTGGCTTATCTTGAACCTCGCCAAACTGATGAGCCACCCTTTATAGAAGATACCACTCTATTATTTTATGCTCCCACCCCTGCATCAATCGGGTCTGACGGGCATAGAACAACTGTTGAACATCATCGTACTAGGCATGTATCTATAGCCATGGCCACTAGGTAAAAACTATAATATCATCAATGATGTGATGCCAATAAGGAAGACCAAGTTGTCTCGTATGTCACAGGGTAATCCTGTCCCCATATCTCCATACCATAGGATCATCAGGCTTTGTGTCAACCAAGGTGACTATCAATCGAAGCATGACAATATGCTCCCAGGCCCAAGTATGTAAAAGTGTCACCCCAATGCCAATCAGACGACCATCATAGTATGAAAAATCATGAAGATCATGGTATAATGATGCCAACATCACTGGGCCCCAGGAAAATAAAGTCCTCTACCTCAGCATGTTCTCCTAGGCCAAACCCCATCTTGTACTAAAAAATCTACACCGTCGATCTAGAGCCACTAAGCTGGATACAATGACAAAAATGATCAACCTGAAGAGTGGCATCTGCCCCTTATATAACTCTAAATCAATCTAACCCTCGGTCAGAATAAGGTCCTTGTATCCCATGACATCATGGCATGCATCGGCACTGACATCTATATCATAAATCACATGGGCTCCATGTGTTGACAATCGTAGAATCTACCAAACATCCTCAAGAGTCACGATCACCTCAACAGATGGAAGGTGAAAGGATGAGGTCTCGTTGTGCCATCTCTCGCACAACACATTCACCATCGCCAAGTGGGTACAAACAACAGGTGCATAGGATATGTACCAAAGACCAATCTCCCCCAAATGCTTCTGTCGGATCTCGGACAAAGTGCCCAATTCGCTCAAAACCAAGGGTCGGTGCTCGCATGAAAACACAGGCTCGATCACCTCCTGCACCCATGAAGCGCACAATGCCAAAATTCATAAAAAGACCTGAACCCATTTGGAGTTTTCGACCTTAGGACAACAAAGGCATTGGTGTTTGCAAAAGCATCACCATTTATCAAACTCCAAATAGCAACGTTGGACTCTTTGAAAATGCTAAATTGGCTCAAGCGCCGCCATTTTCATAAGTGTCACCCTTTGACTACCAAACCCTAAACCCAAATCAAGCCAAGCAACCCTTTTAACAAAAGTGTCGCTATTTGAAATGCAAACCCTAATCTCAAATCAGCTCTAGCATCACTTTTAACAAAAGCGTTGCTATTTGAGAATTTGAACCCTAAAGCCAAATCACGATCTACATCACCATTTGCACTAGTGGCATTGTTTGACCTTCCAACATCATTGAATGAGTGTTCGTACATCGCTATATAGTGACACTGGAGACTTTGACTCTTTGATATGTTATAAATGCACTAAAAAATCAAATTTCAAAGTTGGGTTTGGGTCACATACCTATGGTCCTACACCTAGAGGTCTTTGGAACACACGAACTCACTCATTGCGCCATCTTGTAAAAGGTTCAGAGCTCAAAATATTGGAATTCCTAAGGTATGAATGCACAAATGAATGGAAAGTGACCCCTCCAAGCCTATTTAAGCATGAAAATTAGGGTTTTTGCCCCAATTTAGCCATCAAACTAGGGTTTTGTCCCCTCAACATTGTTCTTACCTAACCGAGGCTCATTTCACATCCTTTTTTTACATTTTGACATATTTTTGGCATCCTGGAGCCTTTCTGGAGCTTTCGGGCAACTTGTCATCTTTTTTTGAGATCTCCACCAAAAATCCAAATTTTTGTCTGATCTCTTGAGGGGACATTATACCAGTGTAATTCTTCTCACTGGGGCAAAGTAGGACATCTGATTTATTTATTTTAAAATTAATTTTTGATATCATCAGTGTTATTATTTGAATCAATGCAGTAGGTACATTGCTTCAAAGAGTGGCAAAATTTAGACACTCAAAATATCTTGATTGATATCGTGCACTTGATCCTGATTTACTAACACCAATTCTTCCTTAATCATTTCCACATTAACCAATTAATTGAATAATATATATTTAATTAATTTTCCCTAAATTTGATAATGAACTTTGTTAGACCATTTCATCATCTCCTAATGATTCCTCTTTTAATTAAATAAATTTATTTTTCTTAATTAAATCCTAAGGTCCTTCTTTTGATTAAATAAATCAATTTTATTTAATTAAATCCTAATGTTCCTCTTTTAATTAAATAAATCAATTTTATTTAATTAAAATCCTAAAATTCTAATATCCTCTCATATGATTTAAATAAACCCAAACATTTAAATCATGTGTCACAAATAAATTAGTAAATCAAATAATTTCATATTTTCCATCAATCTTAGCAATATTATAACCAATTTTATACTTGTTCATCAAAAATCCATCATCAAGCTTATCAAGGGGTTAGGAAAGGGCTTCTTTCCACACCAAAAGAGCACTAATCCCCCTATGGGATGTTGGTTTGAGCATTTAGAATAGGATTTCATTAGTAGTTTACTTGATATTCTATTGTATTTTCAATGTTCTTGTGCTTAGATGAATTTCATAGGGAATGCTTGTTTACACTTGTTTATTGACTAATGATTGTTTGTTTTTTCATGATTAAGCAGGTCTAAGCAAAGCATTCACAATGGAAAAATGTTGAGTACATCCATATCTTGATTAAGACAAAACTATATCTCTTTCAAAAGTAACCTTCGTGGTGATTACTCATGGGAAGTCTATGACAAGTGAAATAAATGGTGAATCAATCCCCCACAAATAATTTCTTAAAATATCATCATAACTTGGTCTATGAATTTTTTTTACCCTTTCTAGTACTTGATAAAATATTTAGTTTAATTGAGAAATAGGATCATTAGGTTGTCTCCTCACTATTACTAACTATATGAAAGATTTTTATGGATCTATGTTTTACCTAAATTATTTTAAGAAATTATTATCTAGTTCAACCCATGAATGAAAAGTTTGAAGAATAATTTCATACAAATAACATGTTGCATCCCTAAATGTGTTAGTGAATAAGTTACAAGAAACATCCTAATGATTAATATTATTATCATTTTTTTAATTTTATTTTTTTGATGGAGGTCATCCACAAATTCCTTTTTTCTACCCAATACAGGAAGGACTGAGGGGTATCCATTTTGCCAAATTCACCCAAGGCAGAATCCTGACCTCATCCCTTTTTTGGTGTTGGAGCCTTTGCTCTCAAAAAGACTTGATCCCTGGTGGGCTCATTTAGAACCTTTCAACTTCACCAGTAGACCAAGGGCCCATTGACAATATTCTTATCATTAAATCTTTATAAGTTCTACTATGTTAATATACATTTTTCCTAGTCTTGGGGGAGAAGATAGGAAGCCATTTGTATGCATTCATAGGGATTTCATGAGAAACCCTACGTATACACATATGTTTTTTCATTGAAACTATAACACCCCCTAATTGACCTAGTTTATGTAGGTTGAGGGACAAATCTTGTTCCTATGTGAGCTTGTTAGTATGACGAACAAACATTGCTTGTGAATACTTAAATTTTTATTTTAAATAGTTTAAATTTTTTATTAATAACACTTTGTTTTTGTGAACTATTATATTATTCGTCTTTCATTTATAATGTCATATTTGTTGATGTGTATTTCGACACATCACCATGTTGGTGTAAGGGGTAAAAGTGGAAGAGGATAACAACAATTAATTCTATCAATAAACTTAAAAAAAAAGGATATAATCTAGTTACCAATGAGATTAAGGATGAGAAGCCATGGATATAAAACAAGGGTTAGATCAAACAATCAAAGCACAAATTAATTTAAAAGATAAACAACCTTATCAATCTCACTATTGGGTAACTTTGGTTAAAATATATGTTGGATTTTTGTAAGCAAAAGACTCCATGATAACTTGCAAAAGAAATGATGATGACCTAGAATGCAATGATGTATGCTCAATTTTATCAAGAATCACTTGGACATGATCTCTCCACAAATTCTCTAGATGAATTATGAGAAGGATGAGGGTTATTTTATAGATTTAGATAAATTAGATCAAGGGATAAGATTGAGTTTGAATGCCCACAAACAAGGGTTGAAATTGATCCTCAACACCCACAAAGGAGAGTGAATCAAGGAAGATCAAGAGATCACATCGGTTAGAAATCAAGATTGCTCCACCATTCTAGGAAAAAGGTTAGGTTATTTAAGATCAAGGGATGAGAATTGATTTCAAGATCAAGGACTAGAAATGGTTGAGACAGGTTAGTTGAGATATTTTAAAATGGAATATTCCTCAATAATATGCTTTATGGAGGGAAAATGGGGTAATTAAAGAATTAGGAATTATTTAATCATGAGACAAGAATATTGAAAGATAGGATAAGTAAATAGTCAAGATTATTTAATCATGCGGGATTAGAGGAAATATAGATGATAGTAATTAAATAATTAAGAATTATTCAAGGGGGAATTAGTGATAAAATGGATGAATTAATTAAACAATTTAAGATCATTTAATTAATAGAGGGAAATAGGTTTAATTGGTGAAAATGATGTTAAAAGAGGATTAATGATGCAGATAAAGTGAAATGCAAGGATGATAATGAAAATGATGCCAATGTTGGAAAAATGCAATTTAGGATGTGTGATATGTGTTAAGGCATTTTTGCATGTCAACATTTTTCCCCTCTTTGACATAATTTAGTTGTTGCATTATTTCAAAGAATTAAATGCTCAGATCAAGATTGAAACTTTTTTAATAATGCCCCACTGTGCCTCGACGATCAGCAAAAAGATGATAAGATGCTTGGCTGCCCCCACGAGAGGTCGGTCAAAAAAAAAAATTACCTTTTCAAGTCAGAATCATGACAAGTTTCAAGAGTGGTTCAAATGTGTAGAGGGTGAGAAATTAGGCCCTAGGGGATGCATTTAAGGTTCAAGATGATCTAGGGTGCTCAAAATATAACCTGGGAGGGTTTCCAAGGGTAAAAATTAGGGTTCATTTACCCCTCATTTTTACACTTAGCTTTAGGTGATTTTAACTCTTTGAGGATTTCAAGCTAAAAATGTGCATTGATGATGGTGAGGGTTCTGAGCGCACAACACCAAGAAGATGCAAACCGTTAGTACTAGCGGCTAGCCAACATAGGGGTTGCGATATGTATGCTTTTAGTTTATGCTTTTGATTTTTCTCATTTCTGCATCTAAAGTTTGAAGTTGAACTAGATGATAATAGTAATCTTAGAGTTTTGTCTCTATTATCATGATATTGATTCTACTATAGTTTCTTGAAAGGCTACTAGTGTAAATCCTTACCTCTATTATAAAATAACATCGTTGTTGTCAACATGACCGCTATTGTAAGGTCACTATTGTTAAATTTAACCACATAGTAGAAAAATTTAGGACATGGTTGCTATTGTAAAATATGGTTGTTATTATTGTTGAGACATGATCACTATTGTTGTAGAGAGCCGCTATTGTCAAGAAACAAGCTCGCTATTGTAAAAAAAAACTGTGATCATTTCATAAGATGTTCACTATTGTTAAAGAGCACTGATTTAGCTAGTTTAGCTACAAATTTAGGTTCTTGAGTTGATTTTTTTAATAGAGTTTTAATGTTGTAGGTTGAATGCTTGTAAGTCATTCTTTGTCCCTTGTATTTGCGAGAGCGCATACCTAGGATCCTGGATAGTATATCCAAATTTCATGAGTTAGAGAGAGATTTCTTGGATGTCATGGGATTGTGACACATCACATACATTCCTGAGATTCAGGCACATAGGGCCATGATGATTGCATTGATAAAACACTGGAGATCAAAGAAAAATACATTCCACCTTCCTACAAGGGACTGTACTATTACACTTGAGGACATTTGGAGGATCTTACGCATCCCTATTCATGGTGAACTGGTCACCTATGATGTTAGGAGGGGTACCCAAGTGATGCAGAGGCTACTGGGTGTACAATAGTTACAGGTTATAGATTATGAGATTGATCTGACTCCATTTTTGGACAATGCACATGATATGGTCATAGTGCTAGCGAGTTTTATTATCGGACCATTGATGCAAAAAAGGAGATCATGTTTACCATTGGATGGGGCATTTTTATAGAGATGATGATGGAGCATGAAACCATTTATGCATGGGGACCCTATGTTTTGGCTCATTTATATAGAGATATGCACAAGGAAGTGTACTATAGTGGAAACAACATATCGGTAGGTGTGACTTTACTACACATGTGGGCATGGGAGTACATACTCATTACCCAACCAGAGGATATAGATTAGAGGGATCCACATGATCCCTACTCCTATAGGTATTCAGATTACCTTCACTACACACAGCCTAGGAGAATGACATATTGGAGGGCTATTTTTTATGACTCGAGAGAGTTCATATGGCACCCATATTTGGGGTGTGAGGCTTGGGCAGATGATTAGGAGCATCTATTTTACTATTGATAGACCAGATATTTGATTGGTAGAGTTGATATCATACTAGAGAGGTACCTTCCAAAGAGAGTCCTCTGTCAATTCGGTGAGATGCAAATTCAACCAACAGATAATTACCATGCTTTTTACACACACATGGCCAGGGAGATCAATTCTTGGGGACCTCGAGTAGATTTGTGGAGAGTTGTGATAGGTTTGCAAGAGCTAGATACTTTCAGTTGGGGATGGGTAGTTGGGCCACATGATCCTAACATGACCAAAGAGTATAGTACATGGTGGTCCCATAGACGACCATTGAGATTTACCATTCCTGTGGGAGGTGTAGCAGTAGGATGGACAATTATCAGCTAGAGGAGGAGGGGTGGTGCAGTTGGGCATCGAGAGGATCATCAGAGGCAAAGGATAGCCCACAAGAAGTATTAGAGGGATCAAGATGATCCAATTGATGGCCAACAACATGATAGCCAAGTACCCTAGGATTAGAGGTCCATGGTCAACATCAATAACAGGTAGTGGGGAAAGTACCACAAGCACCTCCCCCTTAGGGAGACATGGCTACCAGATTATCTCAAAATCATGACAAAGAGGGATCAGGCTCACACAGAGCGAGACTAGGCTACTGAAGCTAAAGATGCTAGGGCTAGAGAGCGAGATGCAAAGATCACTTGGAGATAGGTCGTTGATGCTTAGATTGTGATCCTTATTACAGAGCGAGACCAAACTTAGACTGAGAGAGACTCCTTGAGATGAGAGAGGGATGTTGAGAGGAGCCAAAAGATGTAGCTAGAGATAGCCCAAGCTTCATCCGTCCCTAGAGCATAGTATCAGGAAGAGCGGGATTAATTCATCACAAAGGTTAGATATTACATGACTCTATATGAGTCATAGGTTCCTAGGGATTAGAGACAACCTCAATTTTAGGTTTAGAGTACTACCATGGGTGTTGATTCCAATTGGTCAGGGGGATTATCAGTTAGGAGGCCTTTGGTATAGCCTTTAGGTCCAATTTTGCAGCCTCATGAGTCACCTGCCTATAGCTAGAGGTCACAACATGATGGGGATCAGTGAAGGTCACCACCATGGGATGGAACACAGGGTTGACTTATATGATATAATATTTATGTTGTTTTTATAGACTCAATGTAGACATGATTTTTTTATATACATTCATCAACCAGCTTTGAGGCCTCGTATATATTTTTCATCTCATTCGATATTATATCACACATGATATTTGATGATGTTGATGTACTGATATTTCCATTTTGATGATATACAAGAGATTCCATTTTTTTATGTGGTATATGATGTGTTATGTGATGCTTATGAGATGTTTATGAGATGCCTTAGGTTTATGACGATGGATGTATGATGATATGCTCACTTTTTTGTACTTTCTGATGTTTTGATATGATATGGATGATTTATGATGATGAATGTATGCAATGGATGATGTGATGATGTATGATTTTCTATGATATGCTAATAAGTTTATGGATGCATGATGCATGTGGTACTAATGATTTTGTGATGCAGGATGGAGATGTTAGCTAGAATAAATGTTAGTAGGATTAGATGATAGAAGAAAATAGATGATCTTGATCTAATTTCTGAAGATCCATAGTTTATGATTGATTGATTATATGCATTGATGAGTAATTGATAATGATGTAAAATGTGATGAGTTTGCTTTTGCTTCATGGAGACTAAGTAATGTTTAGAAATCCTTATTAATGTAGCAAATAAACATGATGCATCTGGGTATTAATGACCAAGGCGACTTTGTATCCATTGTGTGGACTTTGACTCCACAAACAATTATTCTTGCTCATACAACATACAAAAACCTTGTTAAAGTGTATGGGTCATAAGTTAAGAAAAATTTGGACCAATTTCATAGAGAGGTATAAGAAACCTAACATTCCACCGCTATACGAATTACCCTAAACAACTTACACACACATAACAAAGCAAGTATTTTTCATGGGAGTATTGCAAAAATATCCAAAAAATAGAGAAAAATAAAATCAATAATCAATGCCCCCATTCCTTCCTCTCTAAATCCTTATGGACATCCTCGAGAGATCCTAGGAATGAGACAATAAGATAAATCAAGCGATAAGATCACAAAAGATAAAAATAGTGTTGTTGTATCACTTGTTATAGATGTTTTGATGTTTTAGGGATGTTATCCATTAATGATGTATATTTTAGGAACAATATATCCATTAAGAAACATGTTAGGATGGTTATTATTTGAATAGGTAGGTAGTTTAACACATCCATTGTTTTAGTCTGATAATGATCAAGTCTTTGCAATTTTTTTCTTGAAAGTTTTTGGATTTCAATGTTTACTTTGCTTATTGATTTCTTTGTGAAAGGGTGAGGATGATGATTGTTTTACTATGGATGGATAGTTTATTGTGGATAGGCAATAAAAAAGATAGGTTTTTTTGATGTTTTCTTAAATTTTTTATGCTTTTGAGGTTATTTGATGTTGTTTTTAATGTTTTCAAGATATTTGGATTTTTTTGGTGTTTTTGAGAGATTTAGAGACCAAGAGGGGAACCTAAGGGGACTGACTTAGTGCCTCGAGGGCTTATCGATGATGGCCTTGCCTACGTTATACATGTAGAGACAACAAAGTTAAATTATTGGACTCAAAGCGGCTCACACAAAGACAACCTACAATATTTTTGGGATTTTGATGTTTTTACAAAAAAAATTAGATTTTGATAGGTTTTATGAATTTTTTTTGGATTTTTCTAGTTTTTTTGGATGATTTTGATTTTTGATAGCTTTTCCAGGAATGATGGGATGAACAGGGATCCAATCTGTCTACCAGGTTCTGGAAGTTTCCCCCAGCTTGGAATAAGATTACATTTATTATGGATAGATGGATAAAACATATGGTGGACAGAGATAGTGCAACGAGGTTCAACACTTGATCCGTTATCGAGCCATGGTTGGGTTCAAGTTTTATTATGCAATGGATGGAGTGAAAAAAATGTGATAGTAGGATGGATATAAGATGGAGTGAAAGCAATGGAAGGATAGAGAGTTCAGATAGATGGGGATGCTAAAATTATTCAAGTGTAGTGCCTGTTTACCACGTTTTCACTATGGTACCTATCCTAGAAGCACCACAAGGTGGTTTTCATTAAAAGGACAATTTATTTCTCTTTGATTTTTTCTTGATTTTTTTTATTTTTTGCCTTTTGATTTTTTTCATTTTTTCCTGGGATATTTTGATGTGTTAGGTGTAGAACTTCTTGAGATGGATATTAATAAGATGTTTCACTAGGAGTTCTCTTTCTGGGGTAGCCAACTGATAGGTGCCAAAACCATAGCTTGATGTGATGTCATAAGGAACTAGCTAGTTTGCCTCAAATTTACCTTTCCCATCTTGATTAAGTTGGATCTTTTGATTTTCCTTCAAGACCAAGTCACCAACCTAAAAGTTCCTATTTCTAATTTTCTTATTAGAGCTTCACTTGAGATGATTTTGATTAGCCTAGAGATGGTTTAGAGCACTCAAACATCTTTTGTCTATTAGTTCAAGCTCGTTGAGTCTAGATAATCAATATTCTTTGTTGCTAACAAGATCTTTCAAAGATATTCTCAACGATAGAATCTCAACCTCTATAGTTAAGCTCTCTTTGGATCTGTATACCAGGGAAAAGGGTGTCACACCCGTAGGTGTGTGGATGCTTGTTCTATAAGCCCATAAGGCTAGATTCAACTATAGGTTCCAATCATGACTGATGTCATTAACAATCTTCTTTAGGATTTTGAAGATCATTTTATTAGATGTTTTTTTCCTGACCATTTCCCTGGGGGTAGTACGGGGTAGAGAAGTGATGTTGGATGGAGAATCTAGAGAAAAGCTCACAAAAATCTTGGTTTTTGAACGAAGTTCCATTGTGTGTAATGATAGTCTAGGGGATACCATACCAATAGATAAAATAGTTAAAGAATAAACTTGACTATTTATTTTCTTGTGATATAAGTTAGAGGCTTCTATCCACTTTGTGAAATACTTTGTGGTAGTTATGATAAATTTGTTTCCATTGGATGAAGTATGGGATATCTTTCCTATCAAGTCAAGTCCCCATAGTGAGAAGGGTCACGGTGTAGTGATCAGACACAACTCTTGTGCAGGTGCATGAACAAGATCACCATGTTGCTAGCATTAGTGAGCTTGAGATTCTTCCACATTGAGACATTGATAAAAAGTACCATCTAGACTCCGGCGGTATAAAGTATCTCCAAGGATGGTAAAGAGTGCAATTTGATGGATAAAGGTTTTCTTTTGGTTGCTTGTTAGGTGAGGTGGTATGATTCCATGATAGATGTAAGTGTATGTGTCTTGGTAACACAATAAATGAGGACTAAAAACATCACATACAAGTTCAAATTCTAGGATATCGAACGTTGGTATAATCAATTGTTCCATGAGGAATTCATACCTAGGAATGTTTTGTGGTATATCAAGAAGTGAACCAATAGTGGTCATAGCATCGACAACTTTATTGTTGATTCTAGGATCTATTCAAAGAGGATGACTAAAAAGTATTTCTTGAAACTATCCACCATTCTCTTATATAGTATCAACTTATCATCCTTAGTTTGGTACTCATCATTTACTTGTCTTATGACCAGTTGTGAGTCACCATAGACTTGCAGTTCTTTGATCTTCCATTTCATGACCATTCTTAATCCGATGACTCATGCTTCATACTAAACTATATTTTTCATACATGGGAAGGAAATTCTATGATCTTTGGGTATACTGTCTCCTTAATTTATGAGAAACAAGAAACCAACCCTTGATCCATGCTAGGTATGAGATTCGTCAAAGTATAGAGTCCAATGGCTTGGTGGAGTTATAACAAGGATGCTTTCATCAAGAAATTATGATATTAGTGGTCGATGATCCTCTATAGGTGCTTCATCTAGTTTTTCTTCTATCAATTTCCCTTTGATTTATTTCCTATCAACATACTTTATGTCGAGTTTGCTAAGTATCATGATCCACTTCTTTGTTCTTCCTATGAGAGATATTTTCTCCAAGAGATATTTAAGGGGACCCACTTTGGATATCAACTAGATTTTTTGGTTTAACATGTATTGTCTAAGCTTTTGAACCACAAATACAACTGCTAAACATGCTCTTTCAATAGGTGCATAATTAATCTTGTAACCAGCTAGGGTAAAAATTATGTAGTACACTATTCTTTCTTTGTTTTTCTCATCAATTTGTGCCAATAGAGCTCCTAAAGTTGTTGATGTTGTTAATACATAGAAGATCATGGATTTATCCTATATGAGTGGAATCAATACATAAGGATTTTCCAAATAGTCTTTAACCTATTGAAAATAATTTTCATACCTTTCATCCCATTTGAATATTACATCTTTATGGAGCAAGTGTGTGAATGAATGACATTTACTTGCTAATTGCACTATAAATCTTTGAATTGATTGAAGTTTTCCTTGCAAGCTATGCAAATATTTCAATGTCCTCGGGGGAGGAATTTCTAAAACAGCCTTGACCTTAGACAAATCTACCTCGATACCTATTATAGTTACAATACAACCCAATAGTTTTCCTAGTGTTATGCCAAATACACACTTCTTTGGATTTAGGCATAAGTTGTAGTCTTCTATCCTATCAAAAATCTTAGCCAAGTTACCTAGATGTTCTTGTCTTGTGATAGATTTCACTAAAAGATCATCCACATAGTCCTCCATGGTAATATGAGACATATCATGGAATATAGTAGTTATTTCTATTTGGTATGTAGCTCCTGTGTTCTTTAGGCTGAATGACATGACATTCCAACAAAAGATTTCCCAAGGGTAATAAAATGTTGTTTTATGTTGATCATTAGGTGCTATTTTGATCTGGTTGTAGCTAGAGAAACCATCCATAAGAGAAAGTATTTCATGACCAACTATTAAGTCCACTATGATGTCAATGTTAGGAAAGGGGAAGTCATATTTAGGGCATGCCTTGTTAAGATCTCTAAAATTTATATAGATTTGTATGCCCCCAGTGGGTTTTGAGACTAGTACCAAGTTGGATACCCACTTGAATAATATATAGGTCTTATGAATTTGATGCCAAGTATTTTTCAGAGCTCCACCTTGACTAGAAGCGCTATCTGTGGGTGCATCTTGTGAAGCTTTTGTTTGATTAATTTTATTCTTAGGAAAACCATAAGATGATGGACTACTAGAGCTAGATCCAAACCTGACATATTTGCATAAGTCTAGGTGAACTTGATCTTTCGCTCATTTATGAATGTTACAAATTTCTTTCTTTCTTCAAGATCTAAAGTGGTTGCATGATATGTTATCTTTGGTGTATCTATTGTTCCCACATTAATGGGTTCAGAACCTTTGGCCAAAACTACTGATTTTTCTTGATACTTTGTGATTGGGAGATTGAATCATCTATCTTTGGGTGCTTCAGGTATGTTTTCACCCTTAGATGCATCATTGTTTTACCTTTTTCATGATTTGATAGTGTCACATTATGGTTTTCACCATTGGATCTTATTTTTATGTTTAGATTTTTTATTTCATTTTTGTGACTAGAGGATGCAATCTCCCATCCAAAGTATGCTCCTTGTTCAAGTTCAATTTCAAATCCACGCCTATGGTCCCCAAATGGTATACCATTATGAAGTTCCATAAACTTAGCTATAGATTCATCATTCTGTAATATGTCCATAACACGTGCATGATGTTGTTCATCCCAATTGATTAATTATGGGTAAACGAGTTGTAGTTCATATATTTGGGATGTAAGGTTAAATGAATGGGTAGTGACATGGTGTTTAGGTCAATGTCCTCTAATAGGTCTATTACGTATAGATCATCGTCAATAAGATCGTAGTCAATTGATGTCTCAATCACGATATAAGGAGTCATTTCCTTGCAAAAGGTAATTTTAGTGCTTGGAGTAACAATGTCTAGAGAACCATAGCCTACTCCTAGATTCTTCTTGCACTTTTCCATGATAATAGGCTCTCTCCTACCTTGTTCATTTGGACCAAGGCCACCTTTTCTAGTGAATCCCATATTTTTTTCTAGTTGATAACATTTGTTGTTAGGATCAATGGGGATGGGAGGTAGTTGTTTTTCTTCCTCTCGTTCCTCTTTGTAAAGCCATGTAGATATATATTCTTCACATACCACTTCTTCCTTCATGTCTCCCCACTTGGTGAATATTGTAGGTTTGAATTCCATTGTGACAACTTGTATGTGCTTGATTTCCTTTGGTCTCCCATAGGATCTTGGTGATGGGGGAAGTTTTCCAATGTAGAAAGATTGATTAAAGTGGTATTCTTCACAACCATTTTCAAGTACCTAGATCTTAAAGTCAAATTTAGGTGGGTTAGATGATGAATATGGATTTGAGGATGAGGCAAGCGATGATGGATTGATGTAGGAGAATGAGTGGAAGGATATGTCATTACTGGGTATTTGAATAAGTTTCTTGTATTTTTCCTCTAATCTCTTGTAGTAATGGAAGGGTTTTAGATCAGTGTATATTGAAGGGATTTCTTGCATTGTGTGAATCCAAGGGCATCCCAAGAGAATTTTATAGCATAGCTCAAGATCCAGTACCTAACAAGTCATTTCGACTATAACTGGTCCCACTTGAACTAGAATTTTGATTGTGCCTTTAGAGTTTCTTTCATTGTCATCATAAGCCCTTATAGTGATGCCTTTGTTTTGGTCAATAACGTCATCATAATATCCCAACTTCTTTACTAATTTAAAGGTACATATGTTTAATCTTGCACCTCCATCTATCAGGACTCTCTTGATTTTATGTTTATGGAATCAAACCTTGAGATATAGAGCTTGATTATGAAATGAT
>CM021107.1:323421820-323443005 GCA_007115665.2 Sequoiadendron giganteum | reverse complement strand
ATAGGGAAGGCTAATCATTGATTAGCCCTCGAGACCCCTAGGATAGCTCTTTAGGTTTGTTTCTTGGTCAAAATCTTGGAAAAAACCAAAAAAAATGAAAATTTTGAAAATCGAAACATTTGTAAAACATCTAAAAAATACCAAAAAATAGCCTCAAAACATTTCAAAATACCAAAAACATTTAAAAATACCAAAAAAGTGTATCCATCCCATTCCAATAGTCACCTATAATAAGCATCCACTCATAATAAATCAATCGTCACTTTCATCCTTTGGCAAAACAATTGGAAGCAAGCTTAGCAACCGAAAGTGTGTTCTCAAATGTCAGGGTCTTAAGTCTAGGTCAATAGGTAAAAAAGTTGGTCAACTCTGAGTATCAATAGCATATCATCCAATCAATCTCACCATCATCTGATAACATCATGTCCTAGGATGCATCCTTCCTACAATGGACATCAACATCAGGCATCACCGTAGTTTAGTCTTGGCGAGCGATATGAAGAAAATTAGCTTGTTTGTTTACTTGATCTTTTCTTGTGATTTCTCTTATTACACTCATTCCAATGACCTCTCAATGATGTCTAATCAAATGATTTAGAGAGAAAGGAATGGGGCATTGATCTTTATCTTTTGTTTGTTGTGCTTGTTGGATATTCTTGTAATATAACATTGGCAAATACTTGCTTTATAAGGTGTGTATGGAGGGTGTTTTGGATAGCTTGTTGACTATTACATTGTTAGGTTTTTCCTCTCTATGTTATGGTATAATATGTTCAAATTATCTAAAGTACATCCTAGTAAGGTTTTCGTATGCCAGGTGTGAATAGGAATACTCCTATCTGATTGTCAAGTCAAAGTCCATCGCACTAGGTACAACGTCATCCTAGTTCTTTATACCTTGATGCATCATATCTATGTGTGTTATCAAACATAAGGAAAGTAAGCTCTTTAAATCCCTAATCTCTATAAGCAAAGCATCATCATCTCTCATCATTAATAAAGTCTCAGAAAATCATAGACTTGTCGGATCCTCCTTTCATCATCTTATTTCTTCTTTCTTCTCTCTACGCTAACATGGTATCATGACAGTTAACCAAAAAACATCACCAATGCATTCATCATGCATCCACAGATCATCAACATAAATACATCATTAAATTTATATTATCATTTAAGTTACCAATAATGATAGAGATCTGTTATTCTGAGTATTTTAAATTGTTGCACATCATAGTCATTTCATATCATATCTGCATTTATCATTTAAGTTACAAAGAATAATAGAGATTTGTTATTATGAGTATCTTAGAAATCATCACATTTACATCACTACAAATCATATCACTGCATATCATGGTCATTGCATATCACATCATAATTTTTTCATAATCATTTTAAGTTACGAGGAAAATATAGATTTTTTAGTCTGAGTATCTTAGAAATCATTTGCATATTCTAAATGTTCGCATCCATATATTCATACATCATCATAAAACATATATGAAAAAGATACCAAAACATTGCATTTACACTATGCATATCATAATATCACATGCATCTCATAAATCATGACATACCACATAATCCATTTTGAATTATCATTTAAGACATAATGGAGATTTGTTATTCTACGCATCTTAGAAATCATTTGCATCCATACATCAATACTGCATACATCATCATAAAAGTGCATATAAAATATACAAAAAGAAATGCATCCATAAACATCTACATATCATAATCATCCATCACATAAATTGCATCACATCCATATAGAAATAATCACAAAGCATATACATAAAACATCAAGTACATCCATACATAAGGCATAATAAAGTGCACATCATCATGAATCAATCGAACCCATATCATATATATATATATATATATATATATATATATATATTAAAAAATCATAATTGTCATGATACAAAATCTGACTCAAGTATATGTACATCAATCATGATACAAGGCCTATAGGGCTATCAAAAATAAAGCCTGTGAGTGTATATCAAAAAGAAACTGCTAGCCCTGATGGTTGCTCCCCTTGCCTGCCTATCTCTCAAGATGATCATCTGTCCAATGAGCCCCTGTTTGTTGGGAATAGTTTGGTTGTCTCAAAGCCACGGACACTGCTAGAAGATAATGAAATTTATACTACTAAACCTCCTTCACTACCTTGCAGTACATCCATGTTGATATTGTCCTCCCCTGAGAAACAATGGCCATGCTCTCTAGCTGCTTCTTGTAGCCGACCTCCTGAGCTAATTGTAGCTCTAGGGCCTGTCTCTATTGCTGCTCATGATCTCTCTTGGTAGTAATGGCCTAAACCTGTTGTTTGGATTGATCTCTCTCAAGTGTGATGGCGTGAACTTGCTAGCGGGCCTAGTCCCGCTCACTTGTCACTGCCTGTACCTAAGGCTGTAAGCCCTGCACTTATGCCTGCAACTACTGAATTTATGGATCATGTGACTAATGGGGTTGTTGTGTCTCATGGGACTAATTATTTTGAGCTTGGTGTGGCTGGTGGGGTGGCTAATCTTTTTGCTATTCTGGTTGCCCATCTCTGGGTGATGCCCCTGGATCCTGTCCCCCTGCTCCCACATGTTCTCTTTGAATAGACCTCCCCCTAGGTCTCCCCCATGGAAGTGCTACCATTAGATCTGTTAGCGGAAATGGAGGTCTAAACCACTCTTCATAAGCCCGTGTGACCCTTGGATCGACCAGTCCCTAACCATAGGCCCATGGCCTAGCAACCAACTGTCTAAAAGAATCCACTACACCAGACGCTGGGATCATCCGCCCCCATGCAGTCTCCTGAGATGATATAGAAAAAATGGCAGCATATCCATCCACTGGCTTATCTTGAACCTCGCCAAACTGATGAGCCACCCTTTATAGAAGATACCACTCTATTATTTTATGCTCCCACCCCTGCATCAATCGGGTCTGACGGGCATAGAACAACTGTTGAACATCATCGTACTAGGCATGTATCTATAGCCATGGCCACTAGGTAAAAACTATAATATCATCAATGATGTGATGCCAATAAGGAAGACCAAGTTGTCTCGTATGTCACAGGGTAATCCTGTCCCCATATCTCCATACCATAGGATCATCAGGCTTTGTGTCAACCAAGGTGACTATCAATCGAAGCATGACAATATGCTCCCAGGCCCAAGTATGTAAAAGTGTCACCCCAATGCCAATCAGACGACCATCATAGTATGAAAAATCATGAAGATCATGGTATAATGATGCCAACATCACTGGGCCCCAGGAAAATAAAGTCCTCTACCTCAGCATGTTCTCCTAGGCCAAACCCCATCTTGTACTAAAAAATCTACACCGTCGATCTAGAGCCACTAAGCTGGATACAATGACAAAAATGATCAACCTGAAGAGTGGCATCTGCCCCTTATATAACTCTAAATCAATCTAACCCTCGGTCAGAATAAGGTCCTTGTATCCCATGACATCATGGCATGCATCGGCACTGACATCTATATCATAAATCACATGGGCTCCATGTGTTGACAATCGTAGAATCTACCAAACATCCTCAAGAGTCACGATCACCTCAACAGATGGAAGGTGAAAGGATGAGGTCTCGTTGTGCCATCTCTCGCACAACACATTCACCATCGCCAAGTGGGTACAAACAACAGGTGCATAGGATATGTACCAAAGACCAATCTCCCCCAAATGCTTCTGTCGGATCTCGGACAAAGTGCCCAATTCGCTCAAAACCAAGGGTCGGTGCTCGCATGAAAACACAGGCTCGATCACCTCCTGCACCCATGAAGCGCACAATGCCAAAATTCATAAAAAGACCTGAACCCATTTGGAGTTTTCGACCTTAGGACAACAAAGGCATTGGTGTTTGCAAAAGCATCACCATTTATCAAACTCCAAATAGCAACGTTGGACTCTTTGAAAATGCTAAATTGGCTCAAGCGCCGCCATTTTCATAAGTGTCACCCTTTGACTACCAAACCCTAAACCCAAATCAAGCCAAGCAACCCTTTTAACAAAAGTGTCGCTATTTGAAATGCAAACCCTAATCTCAAATCAGCTCTAGCATCACTTTTAACAAAAGCGTTGCTATTTGAGAATTTGAACCCTAAAGCCAAATCACGATCTACATCACCATTTGCACTAGTGGCATTGTTTGACCTTCCAACATCATTGAATGAGTGTTCGTACATCGCTATATAGTGACACTGGAGACTTTGACTCTTTGATATGTTATAAATGCACTAAAAAATCAAATTTCAAAGTTGGGTTTGGGTCACATACCTATGGTCCTACACCTAGAGGTCTTTGGAACACACGAACTCACTCATTGCGCCATCTTGTAAAAGGTTCAGAGCTCAAAATATTGGAATTCCTAAGGTATGAATGCACAAATGAATGGAAAGTGACCCCTCCAAGCCTATTTAAGCATGAAAATTAGGGTTTTTGCCCCAATTTAGCCATCAAACTAGGGTTTTGTCCCCTCAACATTGTTCTTACCTAACCGAGGCTCATTTCACATCCTTTTTTTACATTTTGACATATTTTTGGCATCCTGGAGCCTTTCTGGAGCTTTCGGGCAACTTGTCATCTTTTTTTGAGATCTCCACCAAAAATCCAAATTTTTGTCTGATCTCTTGAGGGGACATTATACCAGTGTAATTCTTCTCACTGGGGCAAAGTAGGACATCTGATTTATTTATTTTAAAATTAATTTTTGATATCATCAGTGTTATTATTTGAATCAATGCAGTAGGTACATTGCTTCAAAGAGTGGCAAAATTTAGACACTCAAAATATCTTGATTGATATCGTGCACTTGATCCTGATTTACTAACACCAATTCTTCCTTAATCATTTCCACATTAACCAATTAATTGAATAATATATATTTAATTAATTTTCCCTAAATTTGATAATGAACTTTGTTAGACCATTTCATCATCTCCTAATGATTCCTCTTTTAATTAAATAAATTTATTTTTCTTAATTAAATCCTAAGGTCCTTCTTTTGATTAAATAAATCAATTTTATTTAATTAAATCCTAATGTTCCTCTTTTAATTAAATAAATCAATTTTATTTAATTAAAATCCTAAAATTCTAATATCCTCTCATATGATTTAAATAAACCCAAACATTTAAATCATGTGTCACAAATAAATTAGTAAATCAAATAATTTCATATTTTCCATCAATCTTAGCAATATTATAACCAATTTTATACTTGTTCATCAAAAATCCATCATCAAGCTTATCAAGGGGTTAGGAAAGGGCTTCTTTCCACACCAAAAGAGCACTAATCCCCCTATGGGATGTTGGTTTGAGCATTTAGAATAGGATTTCATTAGTAGTTTACTTGATATTCTATTGTATTTTCAATGTTCTTGTGCTTAGATGAATTTCATAGGGAATGCTTGTTTACACTTGTTTATTGACTAATGATTGTTTGTTTTTTCATGATTAAGCAGGTCTAAGCAAAGCATTCACAATGGAAAAATGTTGAGTACATCCATATCTTGATTAAGACAAAACTATATCTCTTTCAAAAGTAACCTTCGTGGTGATTACTCATGGGAAGTCTATGACAAGTGAAATAAATGGTGAATCAATCCCCCACAAATAATTTCTTAAAATATCATCATAACTTGGTCTATGAATTTTTTTTACCCTTTCTAGTACTTGATAAAATATTTAGTTTAATTGAGAAATAGGATCATTAGGTTGTCTCCTCACTATTACTAACTATATGAAAGATTTTTATGGATCTATGTTTTACCTAAATTATTTTAAGAAATTATTATCTAGTTCAACCCATGAATGAAAAGTTTGAAGAATAATTTCATACAAATAACATGTTGCATCCCTAAATGTGTTAGTGAATAAGTTACAAGAAACATCCTAATGATTAATATTATTATCATTTTTTTAATTTTATTTTTTTGATGGAGGTCATCCACAAATTCCTTTTTTCTACCCAATACAGGAAGGACTGAGGGGTATCCATTTTGCCAAATTCACCCAAGGCAGAATCCTGACCTCATCCCTTTTTTGGTGTTGGAGCCTTTGCTCTCAAAAAGACTTGATCCCTGGTGGGCTCATTTAGAACCTTTCAACTTCACCAGTAGACCAAGGGCCCATTGACAATATTCTTATCATTAAATCTTTATAAGTTCTACTATGTTAATATACATTTTTCCTAGTCTTGGGGGAGAAGATAGGAAGCCATTTGTATGCATTCATAGGGATTTCATGAGAAACCCTACGTATACACATATGTTTTTTCATTGAAACTATAACACCCCCTAATTGACCTAGTTTATGTAGGTTGAGGGACAAATCTTGTTCCTATGTGAGCTTGTTAGTATGACGAACAAACATTGCTTGTGAATACTTAAATTTTTATTTTAAATAGTTTAAATTTTTTATTAATAACACTTTGTTTTTGTGAACTATTATATTATTCGTCTTTCATTTATAATGTCATATTTGTTGATGTGTATTTCGACACATCACCATGTTGGTGTAAGGGGTAAAAGTGGAAGAGGATAACAACAATTAATTCTATCAATAAACTTAAAAAAAAAGGATATAATCTAGTTACCAATGAGATTAAGGATGAGAAGCCATGGATATAAAACAAGGGTTAGATCAAACAATCAAAGCACAAATTAATTTAAAAGATAAACAACCTTATCAATCTCACTATTGGGTAACTTTGGTTAAAATATATGTTGGATTTTTGTAAGCAAAAGACTCCATGATAACTTGCAAAAGAAATGATGATGACCTAGAATGCAATGATGTATGCTCAATTTTATCAAGAATCACTTGGACATGATCTCTCCACAAATTCTCTAGATGAATTATGAGAAGGATGAGGGTTATTTTATAGATTTAGATAAATTAGATCAAGGGATAAGATTGAGTTTGAATGCCCACAAACAAGGGTTGAAATTGATCCTCAACACCCACAAAGGAGAGTGAATCAAGGAAGATCAAGAGATCACATCGGTTAGAAATCAAGATTGCTCCACCATTCTAGGAAAAAGGTTAGGTTATTTAAGATCAAGGGATGAGAATTGATTTCAAGATCAAGGACTAGAAATGGTTGAGACAGGTTAGTTGAGATATTTTAAAATGGAATATTCCTCAATAATATGCTTTATGGAGGGAAAATGGGGTAATTAAAGAATTAGGAATTATTTAATCATGAGACAAGAATATTGAAAGATAGGATAAGTAAATAGTCAAGATTATTTAATCATGCGGGATTAGAGGAAATATAGATGATAGTAATTAAATAATTAAGAATTATTCAAGGGGGAATTAGTGATAAAATGGATGAATTAATTAAACAATTTAAGATCATTTAATTAATAGAGGGAAATAGGTTTAATTGGTGAAAATGATGTTAAAAGAGGATTAATGATGCAGATAAAGTGAAATGCAAGGATGATAATGAAAATGATGCCAATGTTGGAAAAATGCAATTTAGGATGTGTGATATGTGTTAAGGCATTTTTGCATGTCAACATTTTTCCCCTCTTTGACATAATTTAGTTGTTGCATTATTTCAAAGAATTAAATGCTCAGATCAAGATTGAAACTTTTTTAATAATGCCCCACTGTGCCTCGACGATCAGCAAAAAGATGATAAGATGCTTGGCTGCCCCCACGAGAGGTCGGTCAAAAAAAAAAATTACCTTTTCAAGTCAGAATCATGACAAGTTTCAAGAGTGGTTCAAATGTGTAGAGGGTGAGAAATTAGGCCCTAGGGGATGCATTTAAGGTTCAAGATGATCTAGGGTGCTCAAAATATAACCTGGGAGGGTTTCCAAGGGTAAAAATTAGGGTTCATTTACCCCTCATTTTTACACTTAGCTTTAGGTGATTTTAACTCTTTGAGGATTTCAAGCTAAAAATGTGCATTGATGATGGTGAGGGTTCTGAGCGCACAACACCAAGAAGATGCAAACCGTTAGTACTAGCGGCTAGCCAACATAGGGGTTGCGATATGTATGCTTTTAGTTTATGCTTTTGATTTTTCTCATTTCTGCATCTAAAGTTTGAAGTTGAACTAGATGATAATAGTAATCTTAGAGTTTTGTCTCTATTATCATGATATTGATTCTACTATAGTTTCTTGAAAGGCTACTAGTGTAAATCCTTACCTCTATTATAAAATAACATCGTTGTTGTCAACATGACCGCTATTGTAAGGTCACTATTGTTAAATTTAACCACATAGTAGAAAAATTTAGGACATGGTTGCTATTGTAAAATATGGTTGTTATTATTGTTGAGACATGATCACTATTGTTGTAGAGAGCCGCTATTGTCAAGAAACAAGCTCGCTATTGTAAAAAAAAACTGTGATCATTTCATAAGATGTTCACTATTGTTAAAGAGCACTGATTTAGCTAGTTTAGCTACAAATTTAGGTTCTTGAGTTGATTTTTTTAATAGAGTTTTAATGTTGTAGGTTGAATGCTTGTAAGTCATTCTTTGTCCCTTGTATTTGCGAGAGCGCATACCTAGGATCCTGGATAGTATATCCAAATTTCATGAGTTAGAGAGAGATTTCTTGGATGTCATGGGATTGTGACACATCACATACATTCCTGAGATTCAGGCACATAGGGCCATGATGATTGCATTGATAAAACACTGGAGATCAAAGAAAAATACATTCCACCTTCCTACAAGGGACTGTACTATTACACTTGAGGACATTTGGAGGATCTTACGCATCCCTATTCATGGTGAACTGGTCACCTATGATGTTAGGAGGGGTACCCAAGTGATGCAGAGGCTACTGGGTGTACAATAGTTACAGGTTATAGATTATGAGATTGATCTGACTCCATTTTTGGACAATGCACATGATATGGTCATAGTGCTAGCGAGTTTTATTATCGGACCATTGATGCAAAAAAGGAGATCATGTTTACCATTGGATGGGGCATTTTTATAGAGATGATGATGGAGCATGAAACCATTTATGCATGGGGACCCTATGTTTTGGCTCATTTATATAGAGATATGCACAAGGAAGTGTACTATAGTGGAAACAACATATCGGTAGGTGTGACTTTACTACACATGTGGGCATGGGAGTACATACTCATTACCCAACCAGAGGATATAGATTAGAGGGATCCACATGATCCCTACTCCTATAGGTATTCAGATTACCTTCACTACACACAGCCTAGGAGAATGACATATTGGAGGGCTATTTTTTATGACTCGAGAGAGTTCATATGGCACCCATATTTGGGGTGTGAGGCTTGGGCAGATGATTAGGAGCATCTATTTTACTATTGATAGACCAGATATTTGATTGGTAGAGTTGATATCATACTAGAGAGGTACCTTCCAAAGAGAGTCCTCTGTCAATTCGGTGAGATGCAAATTCAACCAACAGATAATTACCATGCTTTTTACACACACATGGCCAGGGAGATCAATTCTTGGGGACCTCGAGTAGATTTGTGGAGAGTTGTGATAGGTTTGCAAGAGCTAGATACTTTCAGTTGGGGATGGGTAGTTGGGCCACATGATCCTAACATGACCAAAGAGTATAGTACATGGTGGTCCCATAGACGACCATTGAGATTTACCATTCCTGTGGGAGGTGTAGCAGTAGGATGGACAATTATCAGCTAGAGGAGGAGGGGTGGTGCAGTTGGGCATCGAGAGGATCATCAGAGGCAAAGGATAGCCCACAAGAAGTATTAGAGGGATCAAGATGATCCAATTGATGGCCAACAACATGATAGCCAAGTACCCTAGGATTAGAGGTCCATGGTCAACATCAATAACAGGTAGTGGGGAAAGTACCACAAGCACCTCCCCCTTAGGGAGACATGGCTACCAGATTATCTCAAAATCATGACAAAGAGGGATCAGGCTCACACAGAGCGAGACTAGGCTACTGAAGCTAAAGATGCTAGGGCTAGAGAGCGAGATGCAAAGATCACTTGGAGATAGGTCGTTGATGCTTAGATTGTGATCCTTATTACAGAGCGAGACCAAACTTAGACTGAGAGAGACTCCTTGAGATGAGAGAGGGATGTTGAGAGGAGCCAAAAGATGTAGCTAGAGATAGCCCAAGCTTCATCCGTCCCTAGAGCATAGTATCAGGAAGAGCGGGATTAATTCATCACAAAGGTTAGATATTACATGACTCTATATGAGTCATAGGTTCCTAGGGATTAGAGACAACCTCAATTTTAGGTTTAGAGTACTACCATGGGTGTTGATTCCAATTGGTCAGGGGGATTATCAGTTAGGAGGCCTTTGGTATAGCCTTTAGGTCCAATTTTGCAGCCTCATGAGTCACCTGCCTATAGCTAGAGGTCACAACATGATGGGGATCAGTGAAGGTCACCACCATGGGATGGAACACAGGGTTGACTTATATGATATAATATTTATGTTGTTTTTATAGACTCAATGTAGACATGATTTTTTTATATACATTCATCAACCAGCTTTGAGGCCTCGTATATATTTTTCATCTCATTCGATATTATATCACACATGATATTTGATGATGTTGATGTACTGATATTTCCATTTTGATGATATACAAGAGATTCCATTTTTTTATGTGGTATATGATGTGTTATGTGATGCTTATGAGATGTTTATGAGATGCCTTAGGTTTATGACGATGGATGTATGATGATATGCTCACTTTTTTGTACTTTCTGATGTTTTGATATGATATGGATGATTTATGATGATGAATGTATGCAATGGATGATGTGATGATGTATGATTTTCTATGATATGCTAATAAGTTTATGGATGCATGATGCATGTGGTACTAATGATTTTGTGATGCAGGATGGAGATGTTAGCTAGAATAAATGTTAGTAGGATTAGATGATAGAAGAAAATAGATGATCTTGATCTAATTTCTGAAGATCCATAGTTTATGATTGATTGATTATATGCATTGATGAGTAATTGATAATGATGTAAAATGTGATGAGTTTGCTTTTGCTTCATGGAGACTAAGTAATGTTTAGAAATCCTTATTAATGTAGCAAATAAACATGATGCATCTGGGTATTAATGACCAAGGCGACTTTGTATCCATTGTGTGGACTTTGACTCCACAAACAATTATTCTTGCTCATACAACATACAAAAACCTTGTTAAAGTGTATGGGTCATAAGTTAAGAAAAATTTGGACCAATTTCATAGAGAGGTATAAGAAACCTAACATTCCACCGCTATACGAATTACCCTAAACAACTTACACACACATAACAAAGCAAGTATTTTTCATGGGAGTATTGCAAAAATATCCAAAAAATAGAGAAAAATAAAATCAATAATCAATGCCCCCATTCCTTCCTCTCTAAATCCTTATGGACATCCTCGAGAGATCCTAGGAATGAGACAATAAGATAAATCAAGCGATAAGATCACAAAAGATAAAAATAGTGTTGTTGTATCACTTGTTATAGATGTTTTGATGTTTTAGGGATGTTATCCATTAATGATGTATATTTTAGGAACAATATATCCATTAAGAAACATGTTAGGATGGTTATTATTTGAATAGGTAGGTAGTTTAACACATCCATTGTTTTAGTCTGATAATGATCAAGTCTTTGCAATTTTTTTCTTGAAAGTTTTTGGATTTCAATGTTTACTTTGCTTATTGATTTCTTTGTGAAAGGGTGAGGATGATGATTGTTTTACTATGGATGGATAGTTTATTGTGGATAGGCAATAAAAAAGATAGGTTTTTTTGATGTTTTCTTAAATTTTTTATGCTTTTGAGGTTATTTGATGTTGTTTTTAATGTTTTCAAGATATTTGGATTTTTTTGGTGTTTTTGAGAGATTTAGAGACCAAGAGGGGAACCTAAGGGGACTGACTTAGTGCCTCGAGGGCTTATCGATGATGGCCTTGCCTACGTTATACATGTAGAGACAACAAAGTTAAATTATTGGACTCAAAGCGGCTCACACAAAGACAACCTACAATATTTTTGGGATTTTGATGTTTTTACAAAAAAAATTAGATTTTGATAGGTTTTATGAATTTTTTTTGGATTTTTCTAGTTTTTTTGGATGATTTTGATTTTTGATAGCTTTTCCAGGAATGATGGGATGAACAGGGATCCAATCTGTCTACCAGGTTCTGGAAGTTTCCCCCAGCTTGGAATAAGATTACATTTATTATGGATAGATGGATAAAACATATGGTGGACAGAGATAGTGCAACGAGGTTCAACACTTGATCCGTTATCGAGCCATGGTTGGGTTCAAGTTTTATTATGCAATGGATGGAGTGAAAAAAATGTGATAGTAGGATGGATATAAGATGGAGTGAAAGCAATGGAAGGATAGAGAGTTCAGATAGATGGGGATGCTAAAATTATTCAAGTGTAGTGCCTGTTTACCACGTTTTCACTATGGTACCTATCCTAGAAGCACCACAAGGTGGTTTTCATTAAAAGGACAATTTATTTCTCTTTGATTTTTTCTTGATTTTTTTTATTTTTTGCCTTTTGATTTTTTTCATTTTTTCCTGGGATATTTTGATGTGTTAGGTGTAGAACTTCTTGAGATGGATATTAATAAGATGTTTCACTAGGAGTTCTCTTTCTGGGGTAGCCAACTGATAGGTGCCAAAACCATAGCTTGATGTGATGTCATAAGGAACTAGCTAGTTTGCCTCAAATTTACCTTTCCCATCTTGATTAAGTTGGATCTTTTGATTTTCCTTCAAGACCAAGTCACCAACCTAAAAGTTCCTATTTCTAATTTTCTTATTAGAGCTTCACTTGAGATGATTTTGATTAGCCTAGAGATGGTTTAGAGCACTCAAACATCTTTTGTCTATTAGTTCAAGCTCGTTGAGTCTAGATAATCAATATTCTTTGTTGCTAACAAGATCTTTCAAAGATATTCTCAACGATAGAATCTCAACCTCTATAGTTAAGCTCTCTTTGGATCTGTATACCAGGGAAAAGGGTGTCACACCCGTAGGTGTGTGGATGCTTGTTCTATAAGCCCATAAGGCTAGATTCAACTATAGGTTCCAATCATGACTGATGTCATTAACAATCTTCTTTAGGATTTTGAAGATCATTTTATTAGATGTTTTTTTCCTGACCATTTCCCTGGGGGTAGTACGGGGTAGAGAAGTGATGTTGGATGGAGAATCTAGAGAAAAGCTCACAAAAATCTTGGTTTTTGAACGAAGTTCCATTGTGTGTAATGATAGTCTAGGGGATACCATACCAATAGATAAAATAGTTAAAGAATAAACTTGACTATTTATTTTCTTGTGATATAAGTTAGAGGCTTCTATCCACTTTGTGAAATACTTTGTGGTAGTTATGATAAATTTGTTTCCATTGGATGAAGTATGGGATATCTTTCCTATCAAGTCAAGTCCCCATAGTGAGAAGGGTCACGGTGTAGTGATCAGACACAACTCTTGTGCAGGTGCATGAACAAGATCACCATGTTGCTAGCATTAGTGACACTTCTTTGAATAGTGTATAGCTTCTTTCTCCATGGAGGGCTAATAGTACCCAGTTCTTAGAAACTTCTTGACTAGGTTAGGTCCACTAGAACGGGAACCACAGACACCTTCATGTAACTCTTTGCAAAGAAGTTTGAGATTCTTCCACATTGAGACATTGATAAAAAGTACCATCTAGACTCCGGCGGTATAAAGTATCTCCAAGGATGGTAAAGAGTGCAATTTGATGGATAAAGGTTTTCTTTTGGTTGCTTGTTAGGTGAGGTGGTATGATTCCATGATAGATGTAAGTGTATGTGTCTTGGTAACACAATAAATGAGGACTAAAAACATCACATACAAGTTCAAATTCTAGGATATCGAACGTTGGTATAATCAATTGTTCCATGAGGAATTCATACCTAGGAATGTTTTGTGGTATATCAAGAAGTGAACCAATAGTGGTCATAGCATCGACAACTTTATTGTTGATTCTAGGATCTATTCAAAGAGGATGACTAAAAAGTATTTCTTGAAACTATCCACCATTCTCTTATATAGTATCAACTTATCATCCTTAGTTTGGTACTCATCATTTACTTGTCTTATGACCAGTTGTGAGTCACCATAGACTTGCAGTTCTTTGATCTTCCATTTCATGACCATTCTTAATCCGATGACTCATGCTTCATACTAAACTATATTTTTCATACATGGGAAGGAAATTCTATGATCTTTGGGTATACTGTCTCCTTAATTTATGAGAAACAAGAAACCAACCCTTGATCCATGCTAGGTATGAGATTCGTCAAAGTATAGAGTCCAATGGCTTGGTGGAGTTATAACAAGGATGCTTTCATCAAGAAATTATGATATTAGTGGTCGATGATCCTCTATAGGTGCTTCATCTAGTTTTTCTTCTATCAATTTCCCTTTGATTTATTTCCTATCAACATACTTTATGTCGAGTTTGCTAAGTATCATGATCCACTTCTTTGTTCTTCCTATGAGAGATATTTTCTCCAAGAGATATTTAAGGGGACCCACTTTGGATATCAACTAGATTTTTTGGTTTAACATGTATTGTCTAAGCTTTTGAACCACAAATACAACTGCTAAACATGCTCTTTCAATAGGTGCATAATTAATCTTGTAACCAGCTAGGGTAAAAATTATGTAGTACACTATTCTTTCTTTGTTTTTCTCATCAATTTGTGCCAATAGAGCTCCTAAAGTTGTTGATGTTGTTAATACATAGAAGATCATGGATTTATCCTATATGAGTGGAATCAATACATAAGGATTTTCCAAATAGTCTTTAACCTATTGAAAATAATTTTCATACCTTTCATCCCATTTGAATATTACATCTTTATGGAGCAAGTGTGTGAATGAATGACATTTACTTGCTAATTGCACTATAAATCTTTGAATTGATTGAAGTTTTCCTTGCAAGCTATGCAAATATTTCAATGTCCTCGGGGGAGGAATTTCTAAAACAGCCTTGACCTTAGACAAATCTACCTCGATACCTATTATAGTTACAATACAACCCAATAGTTTTCCTAGTGTTATGCCAAATACACACTTCTTTGGATTTAGGCATAAGTTGTAGTCTTCTATCCTATCAAAAATCTTAGCCAAGTTACCTAGATGTTCTTGTCTTGTGATAGATTTCACTAAAAGATCATCCACATAGTCCTCCATGGTAATATGAGACATATCATGGAATATAGTAGTTATTTCTATTTGGTATGTAGCTCCTGTGTTCTTTAGGCTGAATGACATGACATTCCAACAAAAGATTTCCCAAGGGTAATAAAATGTTGTTTTATGTTGATCATTAGGTGCTATTTTGATCTGGTTGTAGCTAGAGAAACCATCCATAAGAGAAAGTATTTCATGACCAACTATTAAGTCCACTATGATGTCAATGTTAGGAAAGGGGAAGTCATATTTAGGGCATGCCTTGTTAAGATCTCTAAAATTTATATAGATTTGTATGCCCCCAGTGGGTTTTGAGACTAGTACCAAGTTGGATACCCACTTGAATAATATATAGGTCTTATGAATTTGATGCCAAGTATTTTTCAGAGCTCCACCTTGACTAGAAGCGCTATCTGTGGGTGCATCTTGTGAAGCTTTTGTTTGATTAATTTTATTCTTAGGAAAACCATAAGATGATGGACTACTAGAGCTAGATCCAAACCTGACATATTTGCATAAGTCTAGGTGAACTTGATCTTTCGCTCATTTATGAATGTTACAAATTTCTTTCTTTCTTCAAGATCTAAAGTGGTTGCATGATATGTTATCTTTGGTGTATCTATTGTTCCCACATTAATGGGTTCAGAACCTTTGGCCAAAACTACTGATTTTTCTTGATACTTTGTGATTGGGAGATTGAATCATCTATCTTTGGGTGCTTCAGGTATGTTTTCACCCTTAGATGCATCATTGTTTTACCTTTTTCATGATTTGATAGTGTCACATTATGGTTTTCACCATTGGATCTTATTTTTATGTTTAGATTTTTTATTTCATTTTTGTGACTAGAGGATGCAATCTCCCATCCAAAGTATGCTCCTTGTTCAAGTTCAATTTCAAATCCACGCCTATGGTCCCCAAATGGTATACCATTATGAAGTTCCATAAACTTAGCTATAGATTCATCATTCTGTAATATGTCCATAACACGTGCATGATGTTGTTCATCCCAATTGATTAATTATGGGTAAACGAGTTGTAGTTCATATATTTGGGATGTAAGGTTAAATGAATGGGTAGTGACATGGTGTTTAGGTCAATGTCCTCTAATAGGTCTATTACGTATAGATCATCGTCAATAAGATCGTAGTCAATTGATGTCTCAATCACGATATAAGGAGTCATTTCCTTGCAAAAGGTAATTTTAGTGCTTGGAGTAACAATGTCTAGAGAACCATAGCCTACTCCTAGATTCTTCTTGCACTTTTCCATGATAATAGGCTCTCTCCTACCTTGTTCATTTGGACCAAGGCCACCTTTTCTAGTGAATCCCATATTTTTTTCTAGTTGATAACATTTGTTGTTAGGATCAATGGGGATGGGAGGTAGTTGTTTTTCTTCCTCTCGTTCCTCTTTGTAAAGCCATGTAGATATATATTCTTCACATACCACTTCTTCCTTCATGTCTCCCCACTTGGTGAATATTGTAGGTTTGAATTCCATTGTGACAACTTGTATGTGCTTGATTTCCTTTGGTCTCCCATAGGATCTTGGTGATGGGGGAAGTTTTCCAATGTAGAAAGATTGATTAAAGTGGTATTCTTCACAACCATTTTCAAGTACCTAGATCTTAAAGTCAAATTTAGGTGGGTTAGATGATGAATATGGATTTGAGGATGAGGCAAGCGATGATGGATTGATGTAGGAGAATGAGTGGAAGGATATGTCATTACTGGGTATTTGAATAAGTTTCTTGTATTTTTCCTCTAATCTCTTGTAGTAATGGAAGGGTTTTAGATCAGTGTATATTGAAGGGATTTCTTGCATTGTGTGAATCCAAGGGCATCCCAAGAGAATTTTATAGCATAGCTCAAGATCCAGTACCTAACAAGTCATTTCGACTATAACTGGTCCCACTTGAACTAGAATTTTGATTGTGCCTTTAGAGTTTCTTTCATTGTCATCATAAGCCCTTATAGTGATGCCTTTGTTTTGGTCAATAACGTCATCATAATATCCCAACTTCTTTACTAATTTAAAGGTACATATGTTTAATCTTGCACCTCCATCTATCAGGACTCTCTTGATTTTATGTTTATGGAATCAAACCTTGAGATATAGAGCTTGATTATGAAATGATCTTTGGGGAAGGTCTTTTTCATAAAATACCAAGTGATGGGTAGAAGTGATGGTCCCAACCATAGCTTGAAACAATTAGGAAATATAGATGATTGTAATTAAATATTAAAGAATTGTTCAATTATGATGCTAAAAGGGAGTTAGTGATAAAATGGGTGAATTAATTAAACAATTCAATATCATTTAATTAATAGAGAGAAATAGGGTTAGTTGGTGAAAATGATGTAAAAATGGGATTAATGATGCAAATGAAGTGAAATGCAAGGATGATAATGAAAATGATGCCAATAATGGAAAAATACAATTCAAGATGTGTGATATGTGTTAAGTAATTTTTGCATGTCTGCAGTTGGAATAGTAAATTTTCCTCTACTTAGAAGATGGCTAGACTCAAGAGTTTTTATTTAATTATAATTTGGGAGATTGACTAAAAATATTAGTAGGAGAGCACTTTAGAGGATGTGTTCAAAGGTATCGAATGAAATACCAAGAATCATTAATACAATCTAGTGGTATAACTTGGTGAATTCAATTAAAAATAGCTTAATATTCAATTCAATTTTGATTTACAATATTGAGAATTCCTATTAGTGATTTTAACCTCTGTTTGAATGGAAAATATAATTTATATCTAGATGATATCCTTGTTAACTCAAAAAAATAGAATTATAAACATGGAGGTTGAAAGGTTATCCATATTAGTTTGTCTCATTTTCAAAGAATACTAGCTTGAATTTATAATAATCATGAAGGTAAATTTCATTCAATGTGAAAGTTGAAAGGATAACCTAATTTTTAGCCTCACATGTAAATACAATTCATCATAATAAAATCCTAAAATTAATCCTAATCTAACAATGGTATAAAAGATTGCAGCTTGTTTGTCCTACTGTATTCTTAATGTTGTTGTTGTTTAGCTACTGTTGGTATATGTTCTATATCTGATGCAACATTTTCTCCTTTGATAGGGTTGTGGGTCCCTTCAAAACTATTTTGTATTGGGTTTCAGGTACCATCAAAACTTATTTTTCCCCTAATAAAAAAATGGTATAAAAGGTATAAAAGGGAAATAGGAGAAGAGGAAGGTTAGAGAATGCAAAAAATACATAATGAGACAAACATCCAAGATACAATTTCATAATCATTTACTTAATCAAATAGTTACAACACTCATTCCTAGAATGAGGCAATACTACAAATGTGTTACAATTACAGCATTCCACCTCATAAATACAAGAGGGGTAAAATAACATATGCAAATAGAAATATTACAATGCAAGAATAAAACACAAGAACCATGAGCTGTCCAACTGGATGTCTCGCCACCAAGTACTGAAGATAAATGGGGACCCAACGGTGTATGGTGCATGTTCCACTCAACCAAGTGATACTTGAAGGCCCACCCCCCATGCTAGGAGATAGTAATAATGTAACATGGACAAATATCTACAACCTCTAACCATAGGCAGACTCATACTGACATAACCAAACAAATGAACTAAACAAGTACAACTCACACATCACTGACATAGGTCACATTGCTTCTAGACACAAAATAGATCAAGTATGTTCAGAGAACCATACACATAACATAAATACTAATAGTTGTCCTAGACAAAGTGTCATCGCACAGCTCATAATAAGTTACCCTTAGTAGATCTTCATAAGCTACGGTGTTCGTGGTGGCCTCTACCGACCCTCAGCCCTCATACTTACTAGTGTGGAATCAACTACCTCTTGTATTGACAAGATAGATGACCTTACCATTTCAAGCCTTCCCTCTCACTCCAAGCCTAAACAAGAACTTGCGATTATGAGTGACGCTAGAACTTATCTTTTTAGTGTGTAGTACTCCCCAAATTTTCATTATAATTTTAGTTATCACTTGATTAAACTCACTTCCAAAGGTTACCCAAATCTTACCTCTTACAGGCTCTGGCCCCTACTGGAAGCCACTCTTCTATTTGACAACACATAAACAAACTAACCACCAAGGGAATCACAAGTGCATACAACCTAGGTATCAAAATCACTCCATCACAAGGGAGGAAACAAATAATAGAACTCACTCCAACAATTGGAGGCAACAAAACACATAGTCCACTCCTTCCAAAGGAGGTGCAAAACATCCCCGTTCATGGAAACCGGGTAAATACTGAAAAGACACCATGCACTACCCAAGGGAAAAACAACAGGTTGACAAAAAGAATCGACAACCCTCATCCTCTAAGATTCTCTGGAAGACTTACACTTTTGGACTAACACTTAATCACATATCCCAAAATGCAACTTGACGACATAGCTACAAAAATCATGCAAGTAATTTAATCAAATCTAATATTTGGATTTCTTCAATCCATCATCAATCAATAGGAACATTGACAAAGTCAAAGACACAATAATTGGGTTAACTCAAATTATCATATAACCCTTTTCCATTTTCATAATAAGGAATCTTAAACAATTAAAACTCATAACCCTTTGCGTAATACGAGGAAAATAAATCAAAAAGGCAATCATGAGGAAATTACTATTTTAGATATACTAAATCCATATCTCTTTCATATTGCATTCTCAATAATTTAATTTCTCTAATAGATAATAAATAAATTAAAATAAACAATTTCCTCTTCAATAAAACTCTTTTACTTTTATAACGACATAAATCTATGCAATTAAATATTTTCAATTTTCTAACCACATTCTATATCTCTTTCAATTTTCTATTTAAAACAAGTAATATCTTCAATTTAAAATACCTTTTTTTTTCATATCTATTTGACCATGCATTCAAATTTTATCTTTTAAAATCTCCATTCAATACCATATTGCATGCTTCCTATTAAAATAAAATACAATATTAAATATACACTTAAAATATCTATATATATACTATATGGTATATACATTTAAATATATATTAATATATTTAACTATATATACATTAGATATATCCAAAATTATTTACAAAATACAAAATATAAAACATATATACAAAATAATATATATATTATAATGAATGACAAAAAAAAAATTGAAATAAAAGAACAGGCCCATTTTCTTCATCCACGGATTCCGTCCATCCATCTACGGACTGTACCAAACACGGAAGCCAAAATTAAAAATAAAATAAAACCATAAACAAGAAGGGCGCTGCTAGACTGTACTAAGTACAACTGGCCTCAGTACCTTGTGCGTCGGTTTGTACTTAGTACAGCCGACCACCCCTATATGGGACAGAGGGGGCAGCGCTCCCTATGGGCAGCACGTCCCCCAAGAGGTGTGTGCACTGCCCACAGGCAACGCTTTTCCCACCGAAGGCAAGTGGGCGGTGGGGGTTGACCTACCCACCAACCACCAAAACAAAAGATTTTTATTTTAATATTTTACTTTTAAATACGAAAATTTCATTAGTTTCCCACAACATCCATCGGTCATACGACGATGATAGATGAAATAAGAACAACATTTTTAAAAGATTAAATCTCTCTCTATATATAAATATTTATATATATATATACAAAACCGAATTTATCATAATAAATGAATTGGGGAAATTTTGTGAAAATATTCACCTACAGGTGAAATTATGAAATTTTTCCAAAGAACAACCAAAATTCACAGAATTTCAAAACTAAATCTTTTAATCTATTTTCTTGAATTCATATTTAATAAAAGAATAAGAATACTAAAATGGATCTAAGTTATAACCAAAAGTTTTCAAATCTTTTAAGTTTCTCCATCGTAAATTTTCTACAGAGATTTTTCGAAATAAATTTGTTTTCTACAGAGATTAAATTTTCTAAAACAATCTAAATGTT